>ML379816.1:0-33028 GCA_005239525.1 Nicotiana knightiana | reverse complement strand
GTGTGTGTGTGTGTGTGTGTGTGTGTGTGTGTGTGTGTGTGTGTGTGTGTGTGAATCATGCATTTTATGCCAATCTCCCTCAAAGACACTCAGATGTTACATGTTGTATATTATTTAACATCCTTGTTTACATTTCTATTCTTATTTATGCTTTTTTGGCTTACATATTCAGTACTTTATTCGTACTGACGTCCCTTTTATTTGTTGAGCTGCATATCATGTTGTAGGTCCTGATAGATAGGGAGACGAAGCTCCCCCGCCACAATAGGCTTCCCAAATCAATGGTTATTGGAGAGATCCCTTCTCCAGACTTACCGTGGTCTTTGTATGAATTTTTGTTATAGACATTATGGGTATGTCAAGACCCTGTTCCGGCAATGTTGCAGTACTTATGTTCCTTTAGAGGCTCATAGACAAGTGTCGTCTCATGTATTGTTTGGATAGCCTTGTCGGATAATTTTTGTTGTATAGTCTCTCATGGCAACTGCTCGGCTCGTACCTTATATATATCTTCTCACAGCGTTGTCGGTCTATGTTATATATGTTCATGACATTATTTGTCATTGGTTGTAATTTATGATTCATGTCTACCATTTATGTTGATCTCGTTAGCCCTTATAGATAGTATGAAAGGCTAGATCAAATATACTTTGGTGCTCGGCAGTATGACACAGGTGCCAGTCATGGTCCTCCAGTTCTGGTTGTGACAAACTTGGTATCAGAGAAAGACTTCCTAGGGGTTGTCTATGAGCCATGTCTAGTAGAGTCTTGATTATGATGTGTAGCGTGCCACATTTATAATCAGGAGGAAACATGACATCTAGGGTTGTTACCCTCCTTCTGAATCTAGATCGTGCATGGAGTTGAGTCGTAAGTGTTCATCACTAATATCCGTTGTTTTCTTTCGGCGATTCCTTCGACTAGGAAGCAAGAGATTAGTAGACGGCTTGATATAGCTATGGGAGAGGGTACCAGTCAGGTACCTCCAGGCAGAGCAGGACAAAGTGAGGCTCAGGGCGAGATGTCATATCATACCTCATCTACTCTGTCTCCTCCAGAGGATATTAGGAGGTACCCAGTACCTCAGTTCTTCTGTCTGGCACTATAGACTAGGATATGCGCAGTGCGGTGGAGTTGTTGAGTAGATTAGTATCTGATCAGGCTCAGAGGCAAAATACCGGTGCTCCTGACAAACTTGTTAGTGCAAGAGTTCATGATTTTATTAATCTAGACCCTCCAATGTTTACTGGATTAGACCCCAAAGAGGACCCGCAGAATTTTATTGATCAGGTCCACCGGACACTGCGAGTTATGCACGCCAGTGATATTGAGGCAGTAGAGTTGGCTTCTTGTCAGTTACGGGAGATAGTAATTTTTTGGTATGATAGTTGGGAGAGATTTAGAGGTCCGAGCGCTCCTCCAGCTGTGTGGAAGGAAATTTTTGAAGCTTTTTTCGTCATTACTTGCCAGCTGAGATATGACGACCTAGAGCTGATAAATTATTGAACCTTTGACAAGGTAATATGAGTATGGTAGAGTATAATATGCAGTATGATTCTTTAACAAGGTATGCTCCCCATATTCTGGCCGAGCTGAGCGATAGGGTGCACCTGTTTGTGAACGGGTAGGTACCACATAAGATAAATGAGTGCACGATAACCTCCTTGGTGGAGGGCTAGGATATTTCCTGTATTCAGGCTTATACTGAGACACTAGAGAATCGTAAGCCCCAGCAAAGGGAAGATAGGGAGCAGGATAGGGGCCAACATAAGAGGACGAGATACGCAGGGTATTCTGGTGACTTCAGACGTAGTTCAGGCCCCAGTCTTCGAGGAGTTTTGCGCCACCTCTAGCTAGTGCTCCTCCGTAGTTTCATTGGCCTCGATATGATCAATCTTTCTATTCTGGTCAAGGTTAGATTACGGGAGCATCAGGCTCGCAATATCATTGGGATACTAGTTAGATGATACCACCAGCACCCCAATCAGTACTGCAAGGACCATTTTGGATTGTGTCGTCGAGGTTCCGATACATGCTATTCTTGCAGACGCTTTGGACATATGATGCGGGATTTTCCTAACAGAGGAGGTGGTGGTATGGCTTAGCTGACTAGATATGTGTTTGATCTTCCTCATCAGCTCGACCTCCAGCACGGGGTTTTAAACATGTCGATAGGTCATGGTAGAGGTAGATGTGCAGTCCGAGTTCGAGCAATACTCAAAATCAAACCTATGTTCTAGGAGAACTCCTAGTCCTTCCTCCTGAAAGGGAGATTGAGTTTAGCATTGATGTGTTTCCTGAAACTCAGCTGATCTCTATCCCTCCGTACAGGATGGCCTCGCCAGAGCTGCAAGAGTTGAAGGCGCAGTTGAAGGACTTGTTGGATAAGTGCTTCATTAGGCCTAGCACTTCACCTTGGGGTGCGCCAGTCTTGTTCATGCAGAAGAAAGACGGGTCGTTAAGGATGTGTATCGATTATCAACAGCTGAATAAGGTTACTATAAAGAACAAGTATCCACTTCCAATGATTGATGACATGTTTGACCAACTCTAGGGTGCCAGGTATTTCTCCAAGAATGACTTACGTTTAAGGTATCATCAGGTGAGGGTTAAGGAGAAGGATATTTCGAAGACGGCCTTTCGAACAAGATATGGGCACTTTGAGTTCTTGGTGATGTTGTTGGGTCTAAAAAATGCCCCATAAAATTTTATGGATCTCATGAATTGTGTATTCACACCCTATCTTGATGTGTTCATGATCATATTCATATATGAAATTCTGGTGTATTCTCATTTGGAGGCGGAACATGCGGGCCACTTTTGGATAGTATTACAGACCCTTCAAGATCGTACATTATATTCTAAGCTCTCAAAATTTGAATTCTAGTTGAAATCAGTAGCATTCCTTGTCCATGTGATATATGACGAGGGTATTAGTGTCTACACTCGAAAGATCGATGCAGTGAAAAATTGGCTGAGACCTACAACGCCATTAGAATTCTGCAGCTTCCTAGGGCTAGCAGGATATTATAGGCAGTTTTTAGAAGCGTTTTCCTCTATATCAACACCATTGACTAAGTAAAACAGAAAGTTACCAAGTTCCAGTGGTCTGGCGCTTGTGAACGTAGTTTTCAGGAGCTGAAGAATCAATTGACATCCACATCAGTGCTCACTCTCCCAGAAGGAACAAAAGGTTATGTGGTATATTGTTATGCCTCGAGTATAGGTTTGGGGTGTGTATTTATGCAACGTGGAAAGGTGATTGCTTATGCATCGACACAATTGAAGAAACTTACCTAGCCCATGATTTGGAATTGACTGCAGTAATATATGATTTAAAATATGGCGGCACTACTTATATGTAGTTCATGTTGACATCTACACAGATCACAAGAGTTTAAAATACATCTTCTAGCAAAAGGAATTGAATGTGAGGCAACGTAGGTGGCTTGAATTACTGAAAGACTACGATGATGAGATATTGTACGATCCCGATAAAGCCAATGTTGTGGCAGACCCTCTCAGTCGTAAGTCTATGGGAAGCTTACAAATTCTGGCAGGCAGACAAGGGTTGACTAAAGAGATTCAACAGCTGGCCAATATGAGAATCAGTTTGTTAGACTCTGATGACGGAGGTGTTACTTTACAAATACACAAGAATCGTCTTTGGTAGCTGAGGTAAAAGCACGAAAATATGAAGACCCTACCTTAGTACAATATAGAGAGGGCATTCAGCAGCATAAGAATACAACTTTTGAGATCGGAGAAGATGGGGCACTAAGATACCAGGGCCAATTAAGTGTGCCTAATGTGGCAGCACTGCGAAAAAAGATTATTATTGATATTTATCAGTCCCGATATTTCATCCATCCCAGCTCGACAAAGACTTATCATGAAATTAAGGTGTTGTATTGGTGGGACAGCATAAAGAAGCCTATTGCATAATTGGTAGCCTAGTATCCTAATTGTCAACAAGTAAAGATCGAGCATCAGAAACCCAGTGAACTGATTTAGAATATGTTGATCCCGGCGTGGAAATAGGAGGCAATAAATATGGACTTTATTATTGGATTACCTCTCTCTTATCATCAGTTTGAATCCATCTGGGTTGACTTGCAAAATCTACCCATTTTTTGCCAGTTAAGACAACTTACACGACTAAAGATTATGAGAGGCTATATATCAAGGATATTGTTAAGCTTCATGGTGTGTTGATATCTATTATATCAGACTGGGGAGCTCCGTTTACGTCAAACTTTTGGAGGTCTTTTCAGAAGGGTTTACGCACACAAGTGAATCTCAACACTACTCGAAGATATGATATGAGCATGTGTTCTAGATTTCAAGGGTAATTGGGGTGACCATCTGCTACTCATAGAATTCACCTACAATAATATCTACCATTCCAATATTAAAATGGCCATGTATGAGGCGTTGTATGGGAGGAGATGTAGATCACAAGTTGGATGGTTCAAAGTCGGCAAAACAGAGTTATATGGGCCAGATTTGGTCCACCAAGCCATTGAAAAGGTGAAAGTAATACAAGAATGACTGAGGAGAATGCAAAGCAAGCAAAATTCTTATTTTGATGTCCGACGTCGTGATTTGGAGTTTGAAGTTAGTGATAGGTTTTCCTGAGGATCTCACTGATGAAGGGTGATATGCATTTTGGGAAGAAGGGTAAGTTGAGTCTGCGGTACATCGGGTCGTACAAGATTCTTCGATGAATTGGACAGGTTGCTTATGAGTTAGAATTTCCATCCGAAATGAAATTTTTCCACTCGGTATTCCATGTATCTATGTTGAGGAAATGTATTGGGAGCCCTTCTCGGATCATCCCTATCAAAGATGTACAAGTTACGGAGGATCTATCATATGATGAAATGCTAGTGGCTATATTAGATCTACAAGTACGCAAGTTGAGAACAAAGGATGTAGCTTCCATCAAAGTATTGTGGAGGAACAAGAATACATAATAAATAACTAGGGAAGTGAAAGAGGATATGAAGTCTAAATACCCTTACCTATTCCATATTGAATATAACGAGGATGTCGAGGGAACACAAGATGAAATGGAAGCTGAAACGGCCCTATGAGGTAAGCAATTACTTATTTATAATGCTTTGTATAGCCTTGTGAGGCTGTAGGTTTGGTTTAACTGCTTGCTAGTTTGGCTAGTGTCCATTTTATAGGGAAAAATCGACTGGAAATTTTCGTCAGAATCCTTGATGATATAGACTCCCCATAAAGCCATATATTTGAGGAAGAATGTTCCTAAGGGGGGAAGGTGTTACAACCTATATTCACATACATTAAATCACGTTGTAAGTTATAAAGCCATATATTTGAGGAAGAATGTTCCTAAGGGGGGAAGGTGTTACAACCTATATTCACATACATTAAATCACGTTGTAAGTTATAAAGCCATATATTTGAGGAAGAATGTTCCTAAGGGGGGAAGGTGTTACAACCTATATTCACATACATTAAATCACGTTGTAAGTTAGTCGATCTAAATCCGGGAAGAGATTATCTTTGAGATGATAAGAAGTTAATCCTATTGGAATTAAATGATACAAGGGTGTATAGTAATGGTTAACAACTATTAGAAGTTAAAAGTAAAATAAATCAAGGATGTTGTAACCCATATTTTTGGGTAGAACTAGAGGTGTTTAATATGCTAATAAGGTCGTGTTTTAAGGTATTTGGATCATATAATATATGTATCATAAGTCTTGAAGTCAAGAGAGTTATGAAACAAAAGTCGACAAAAGTTGTCGCAACTTACGTTCATATTTTTACTTAAAATTTAGGTTTAATGTTACTAAGCTTTTCTCTCAATGTACTTAGAATTACGAGGGTGATCCACCCACCAAATTGAAGATCTACAAGTCTAGTTTCCAACTCATTAAACCGCTCTTCAATATAACATCGGAGTAGAGAAATATTTGCATTTTCGCAAGACTGCACAAGCAGCTCTCTATGGGACCCACTTAGGCAGTTGAGATATATTGATATATATGAGACACCTAAAGCCCATTTTAACTCATTATTTTCACTCTCTTCAGAACCTAGAAACCTAAAATCTTTCTATCAAGGTTATCTCATGGTCAAAGACCCAAACAAAGGGAAAACAACACAAATCAAGTGTCGGGAATCCCATGGCGCTAGTGAGTTTCTTGTTGTTGTTGTTGTTGTTGCTGATTTTTGTGTGGTTCCAGCTCGTGTGGGAGTTTGTTTTAAGTTTTTTAAGTTTAGTACACTCTCAAATTTTTAATATCAACCCTAGGTGATTTCAACTCTTCCAAAGTGATTCTAGTACCGAAAAAAGGAATTGATTGCTAGTTTTGCTTCCTTGTTCTTGTGGCTTCATTGGAAGGATATTTTGTGGTGAAGTAAGGTCAAATTGGAGTTGTCAAATTCTTCAAATCTTTCAAATTAAGCCGCAATTCAGAAGTATCATGGCTACCAATTCTTCCGTCTCACAGTATCGTCATAATATGATACTGGGGAAATTCTTGCAAGCATCGTCTCCCCCAAATCATCACTCCATAGCTGTGTGAGGCCTTATTCTCATTAAGTATGTGGTATGTAAGCAATTCAAAGCTAGAGTTCGGCCCCAAGTCCCCAAATATCCTCCCAGAATCTTGCTTAACTCCTAATTCTACAACTCGTAATCTTCCTTAAACTCATATGATATTTTTGCATTCATGCCTAAGGTCGGGACACAATTGGCCTTGATTCGATTTCTTTGTCCGAAAACTCTTTCATCGTCTCTGGTCAAAAAGGGGCAGAAGTTGATGACCGATTTTGACCCTTCCTCATAAAATTAATTTATTTATACTTAATGATTTGCAATAAATATATTAAAAGTATTTCTAATCAATAATACATATCTTTCATGAAATTAATATTAATGGTGTTGAAATTAATAGTTTAATATATCAAACTTACAATTGTGAGTGTTATTACAATAACCTTTATATATATTACATACGCTTTATAATTAGTTTAATGAATTATTCCTTAATTTTTAGTTAATTAAATTACTATTTTAATAAGTCAAACTTAATCTCATAATTTAGAAGACAAGGTATTTTTATAAATAATTAATTACAATGATTAATAGTGTATTTGATAATTATAATTTTAGTATATTTTATTAAAAATAATTAAGTTTATTTAAATTAATTTCAAAAGGGTTCAAAAATGGCCCTATCCATGTTGGTAATCCACCCCCATCTACACGAACCATTTAGATTGTGCCACGTCACCCTCTAATCATACTCACAAAACAAGCACAAATCATCTGAGTCGTCGAATCAAACCATCAACGGTCTACTTTTATTGCCATTTTTCTTTTAATTATTAGCCTCCTACCAGATATTACCACACGTGTTGGATCACACAGATCCAATGGTTCCTATTTTTTCTCATTAAAATGTTTTATTCCCTGATTTATCAGGGTTGTTGATCTAATTATCCAACAATGTGGATTCCTTCTCCAAACATTATCCCTAGAGACCGACTATCCCAATCCCCTAACCCTAAATCATTTTTCTTGGACCCAGCCGCCCATCTTTCCCTAAACTCTCTCATTTGTCTCGTCTCAAGACCATCAATCCCAAATCCTTCCACAAATTTCTGCAAGTCCAGAAAATCAAAGTCTCAAACACTCAATTTGTCCCTATACTCGCGAATCACGCTGCTCTTTTCCCCTTTCACCACTAGATTTGAAATCCCCACTTCTAAAACCCTACGCTCAAAATGCTTTTGATCTGATTCTTCCTTGTTCTTTCAAATCAATCACGCACGATAGTTTTTCTTGTCCCTTATTTTCTTTTATATTTCACCGATGAAATTCAAAAACCCCAATTATGAAGTCGCAGACCAAAAACGTGAAGCCTAAAAATCGTCTGATTTCATTTATGACCTTTCAAAATGGAGTATGTGTGGAGTTTTGCAGAGTATCATCATGAGAATTCATTACCCAAAGGTCAAACATAGTGACCTCTGAGTTATAGAGTTTGTCTGATGGGTCTTCACCTTCAGGAACTGACCTCTCTCCACTCAGGTAAAATCTATCACCGTTCTTTACCTCCACTCTTTAGATTTTCCACGATTTTGCTTGCATAATCACTCCTCTGTCACTCTCCACTACCATGATTTGAAACCATTAAATCCCTAGACCCAGAGGCACAATCAATACGAGCCTTAATAGCTCTCATCCAACAAAACCTAACAATCTAAAGAATATCAATACACAATATAGTAGCTTTTAGAATTATTCAATTAAGGATAATTTCTTACTTGATTTCTCATTTCTCTCTCTTTTTCTGGTTAGAGTTACTCACTAATTGAAGTCTGAGTCTTTGGCTCCTAAACAGCTAAACAAAGCCTTTGTTTGTCTTGCTGCTCGAAGAAAGGTCAGTGTACATCGACCTTTCCTCTCTTTCACTATTTCAAGATTAAAGTCATGTTCTTCTTGTTGATTATTCTGTTTATAATGTATTAAGTTTGATAATTAATCTTTGACATTATTGATGTTAATTCACTAACCTTTAAAGAATCTAAAATTAATTCAATCGATCATCTTTGTAAACTTAATGAATGCTCTTCTAAGTTAAGCAAATCTATGTGTTGTTGGACTTTGTGGTTGACTAAGAAAATCAAATGATCTTCTGCACTTGTCCTGACTTTAGGTTTCAAGATACTTTTGCTAAAGCTTTCATGTCAGCTCTATTACTCTTGCCTTGATACTGTATGTTGATCTATATCATGTAATTGATTACTTGTTTGATAAAACTAAGAATATGGTAATTACAGACACTTAAGGACAATTGCAAGGATAACATGGTGATTAGAGTGTATAAGTTTAGTTGTATTCTTTCTTCAAATGTTTTTTTATGATCCTGAGACTTCCTGAAATACCATTGTGAAGGCCTCTTGTTGACCTCCATGACTGTGTCATGATCTATAAGTTTCACTGTATTAAAGTGCTTTTGAAAATGATATATCTAAGTTCTAGTGACCTTCTACAATTGGCCTTAAGTGTTCTGTCAGCCCAACTTAAGCCATGCCCTTAATTGTTCTTAAGAGCTTAGCATCTACTGATTTGCATCATCTTTTGTTATGTCATGATGTTAAAACTAAAACTTCACTATGTTTGGAGTAATAAACTTAACCTATTTAGCTGGATTAGGTGTCCAGTTATTAGAACCATGCATGCTTAATGTGAATATTCATTGCTTTGAACTCCTAAAATTAACCTGTTAAGTTAATACTATGTTGTTTGAAACTCTTCCATGTCCTATAGATAATGATCTTTCACAAGCATGAGTCTTCTAATTGGATCATCAAGAGCAATACACCTGACACCTCTTACACTCTTTTGAACTACTTGACTTACCAATTCTGAGGTACTTATATTCATGTGATGTTGTTGTCTCGTTGTTTATTGGCACTTATAAGTAATCCTTTTTGAGTGCTCTAAAGATTGGTAAGAGCATATGATAATGCTACATGCTTGTGTGCAAACAATGGGATGTCTCCTGATGCTTTGATGATCTGGATGTTATTAAAATCTATCTCTCATTATGTATAATCACATCTGTAGTATTAGAGATTACAATGAACACCTCATTAGCAATTAAACTTGTAGGAAAGAGTAAGTGTGAGTACTTAGGGGTATTTGGAGTAGAATTTAGTGCTTGGCTAATTTACTCTCCCTGACAAAAGCACTGCTCGGGGTCCTTGAGTCCCTTGTGATCTTTGAAGTGCCAGGGATCCAAAGAGTATCTTGGCCATGAATGGAATTCCACTCCTAGCCTCTAACCTATTGAGATTTATTAATCTCGTTAGGTTTAGTGTTCAATGGAGAACAAAGGTTTTCATCGTAAATTGCTTTACTATATGTGACCTTATACTAATTTTGCATCCTTAGTTACTGTCGATTTTATAATTTATCTTGGATCTATATTAAATGTTACTTATATTTAATTATGTGTATTGGTCCATATATCTAAGGACTTTCTCTTTATTTTGCACATGTATTTAAAATGGGCCTACCGAGTTCTCAAAGAACTCAGGCCAAAGTTCTTCGCATGTTTGGAGTCTGAAGCTGCTGATGTTCGTCTTCACTGTCTGTTGGGCTTACCTCCGTTCAAACCCAAACCTAGAGTCACCTATTTCCTTGTCTATTTAGTCTACTGATTATTCTCATACATATATAACACTTGTGATATTTGATTGAATGCGTTTACTTTGTACTTTTGAATTATTATTAACAACCTAGGCAAGCTCTAAAGACATAGGATGAAAGAAATATCATGACTTAGTAATAATAATTCTAATTTGTTAATCATTTCTGTTATTCAAATCCTAATCTTTACTAACAATTTTTCATGGAATCGTTTTTGAAATAAAACAGCCTTTGTTAAGGTCGACACTCCTCTCTTTTCAAAAATCAAAATAACTAAAATAAGAATTGAACTTCTAAAATTGAGCAATTCTACAAAAAAATAAATCGAACAAGTGTTGTTGCAAAGCCAAGGTTTTCAGACAGTTCCTTCAAACTAAAACGTGAGATTTAAGAATCGAGGTATACCTAAGGCCCACTTCTTTAAACACATTTACTTTATTAGAGTTATATAAATAGCCACATCAGTTAAAAGACAAGGTGTTTTAAAACTTAGCCATATCTAACAAGGTTTTGCAAATACAAACATTATATACATACTTCTAAAACTCTTTAAATCATATAGATATAAATATTTTCTTAAAGGCTTTTATAAATCTATACCCTCTTTTCAAAATTACTTATAATATTTTTCAAGTAATAGGCTTTAAACTAGACGTACAATATGATATGTTTTCAAGCACTAATTAAGCACAATATACACAACTAATTCTTTAAACCTAGTCTAAGTCCTATGGAGCAACCTCAAGTAGATTTTAAGAGGTGCCTAACACCTTCCCCTTAGAAGAACATGAACCCTTACCCAAAATATCATCAGTTAGCAAACTAATAGAGAAACGATCTTAGTAATTAAATAGGTACCCTAGTATACCTTTAAATATTAGGTGGTGACTCTCTTTCATCATCAATAGGGAAACCACTAGTTGAATATTGTTTTGACTCGTAAAAAATAGGGTACAACAGCGTGACATGGTGACAACCAATCCATGCCTAAAATCACGTCGAAATCAATCATGCTAAGCGGTAAAGATCAACTCGCTTCCCTAATCCCGCAATAGTCACTATAACAGTCCACAACAATAGAATCACCCATCGACGTAGATACATGAACATGCATAACTAAAGAATCACGAGGCATGTCAAAGTATGATGACACATATAAATAAGTGGAACCAGGGTCAAATAATACTGAAGCATTCCTGTAGCATACTGAAACAATACTTGTAATCACGGCATCGGAGGCGACTACCTCTGGCTTGGCTGGAAATGAGTAGCAATGGTCCTGATCACCACATAATCGACCTCTCCTTATAATGCGGACTCGAGCTGACTGGGCCCCACCCCGAGCTGGTTATACGGATAGCGTAGATGCTAGTGCTGGAATCATAGGCTAAAAACTCTTATATGGAACTCTACCCATTAGTTTGTGTAAATCTCTCTTGAGATTACTCAAGTCTATGCACTAATAGCAACCCCTCCTGAGGTTGTTGACCTTTATAGCCCGAAGAACTGCCTACAGAAACCTGAGCAGATGAGGCACAGTAAGAATTTTGTGCTGGTAATGCACTGAATGATAACTGAGATGGGTGGGAACTGTAGAAACTGTGGCTAACTAAAGAGACACGAGGAACATGGCGAGCTACCTAAACGGGTCTAGAAGAACAAACTCTAATGTAGTAGGATTGGCCTCCAGATGAGGCACTGCTGAAACCACCTGAATTATGAAGCCTCTTGGCCTCCCGCTCCTCACGCTCCTACATGTGAACTAGCTCTAGTCTTCTTGCAATATCAACCACCTCATCAAACCTCGCACCCGTCGCAACCTCCCAAGCCATAATGAAGTGTAATCTATAGTTAAGGCCATCAATGAACCTTTAATCTTCTCCCTATCGATGGGAACCAACCATACCGCATGACGGGCCAACTCTGAAAACATCATCTCATACTGAGTCACTGGCATACCCTCCTGACGTAGCTGCTCAAACTGCCTAGGCAACTCCTCTCTGCGAGTCTGTGGGACAAACTTATCTAAGAAGAGAATTAAGAACACATGCCATGTAAGTGGCGCTGCATCGGCTGGCCTACTAAACTCATAAGCCTGCCACCATCAGTACGCTGCCTCGATCATCTGAAAAGTAGTCAATGAAACCCCACTGGTATCCCTAATACCCGCTGAGCGAAGAATCCGCTGACACCGATCTATGAAATCTGGGTCATCCTCCGACTCTGCTCCACTGAAATCTGGAGGCTTAGAGCTCCAAAATTGCTCCAGTCTCTTCTACTCCTCATCACTCATATGTGAACCAACCTCGGCCCAAGCTGCAGCAACTGACGAAACTGGAAATACACCCGGTGTCTAAAGTCCCTGAGCTAGCTGCTCTGGAGTGCAAGTGGCAGGATTCTGGGCACCTCCCCCGTCCTGTGAAGTGGCTGGTGCAGCTAGAACTAAGACTACCTGAGCTACACTAGTGCGCATAGACAAAATATGGGCTAAGGCCTCCTGAAGGCCATGAATCACAATGGAAACTGTTGCTGCCTGAGCTGGTCCCACCGACTCATCCACATTCGGTTGCTGCTCCTGAGCTGGAGCAACTGCTGGCTCCAGAGGTGCTGCTCTAGCTGTTTTACGAGCCATGCCCTCGGCCTCTATCGTGGCCCTGGCCTCTCGCGGTCCTAACTAGTGGTACTGGTGGCCGTCCCCATGATCCAGTAGCACGTGTCCTCACTATCTATCAGAGAATTAAAGAGTCAAGTTCAAATTTTGGAAATATCAAATCCGCACGACAAAAATACAAGAAAGTGAAGTTTCCTTAAAGTTCGATAGCCACTCAAAGATAAGTACAAACGTCTCTGTGCCTACTAAACTTTCTCATGACTCGTAATACCAATGAACCTAGGGCTCTGATACCAACTTGTCATGACCCAAAATCCCAACCCTTCATAATGGCACCTAACACACCGGATAGGCAAGATGAAACAAAATAATGAAGTCATGAGCTCTACAACAGATTAAAAGTACTGCCAATACAAGGTAAATCCCCCTGAAACTGATAAATACGGAGTCATGAGCTCTACAACAGAGTACTAGTCAAGAAAACTAAATAATAATATTGTTTGACTAAAACAACAGTACATAAAAAAGACAAGTCAATACTGCGATGTCACGACCCCAAATCCACAAGTCGTGATGGCACTTAACTTGACCCGCTAGGTAAGCCAACAGTCAGAGTATATTAATGAAAATGAAATAACATGGTCTAATAACTTAACAGCGGAAGAATACCATAAATACATCTGAGTCAAATACTACTACAACCAACCTCAAAATCTGGTGTCAACGAGTGTACGAGCACTACTGAATAACAAAGTACAAGCAAATCCTCTAATACAACTGTCTAGATAAAAGAACAGCAAAGTTAAAGATAACAGGAAGAGAACTTCAAGGACTGCGGACGATATGGAAGCTACCTCGTAGTCTCCCAATAAGCTGGCACAACTCAAGCCTTAAAATCACCTCAACTGAATATACATGGATCTGCACACGAAGTGCAGAGTATAGTACGAGTATAACCGACTCAATGTACTCAATAAGTAACAACACTAACCTTGGGTTGAAAGTATTGACGAGCTCAGAACAACAATCCAATGCCAATACCAATCACCGAGAACAGTTCAAAATATAAAGGATAAATTGTACAAACAGTAAATCAATAATATCAAGTTCAGCTTGTCCACATTTCAGAACTTTAGGCATGCTTTCATGTATAACAGTTAAAGCCCCACATAGATAAATCAAGTCAATTATCAGGTAGCATGAGGAAAGTGCAACTCTATGCTTACATCTTAGGTATACATGTCAATCAACAGTATCACAATGGATCTGTCAAGAATATTTACACTTAGCACTATATGGGTGCCTGGCATAACTTTTTATCATCAAGCACATAGGTGAAATATTGTGCTTGCACCTACTGTTGTCATATCAGGCTTCAGAGGGGTGGATCCTGCCCAAGCACTAATCAAAATCATTTAGCCCAATAATGAGGTCAGGTGCACCCATCGCCCCAAAATAATAAAAATTAGCCCAATATGGGCTTGGCGTACGCATCACCTCAAAATCAGTACCACATTGTCTCTAAGGCCCAAATTCAGTCATTTACCGTCCAAGCCTCAGATGAACACATCTCAAATACTCAATCAAGCAATTTTACCCTTAAGCGGAATCAAATAAGAAGTACTGAGACAAAGATATCATACACGGATAGAGTATCATGACTAAGAACATGTGTGCCAATAAGGTATGTAACTCAGAAACAACAAGAATAGCCCTATCAAGTCTCAAACAATTAGAACAAAGCCTAGACATGATCTCTAACATGATTCACAGTTGAAATAATCAAACAAGTAGAGGGAACGGGGGTAACATGATATGACAACAAAACCAGCCCAGTATTAGTCTAAAGGCCTCCCTGAACTATGAACACATTGGTGCATTCACACACGCCAAAGGTTAAATACCCTCAAATCCAAGTTAAGAAATGTCACTTACCTCAAAACGCGCAAATCACAACTCCAACAAGCCCTTCCCATGTGTATCAACCTCCAAATGACTCGAATCTAGTCAAAACAACTCAATATCAAAAAATAACGCCGTAGGAAACAACTTCAAACAATAAAGTTTCGATCTTTATCAAAATTAAAAAGTCAACCTAACAAGTCAACCCCGAGTTTGCACCTCAGAACCTGACAAATTTTACAAATTTCGAACACATATTTGATTACGAGTCCAACCATATCAAAATCATCCAATTCCGACCTCATATCGACCTCCAACCCTCTATTTTCATTTTTGAAAAGTTTTTACAAAATTCCCCATTTCTTCACTTTATTTCACTAATTAAATGGTAAAAACAAAGATGGAATCATGAAATAACAACAAATCCAAGTAAAAAACACTTACCTCGATCCAAGACGTGAAAATTTCCTCCAAAATAACCCAAAATCGAGCTCTATAACTCAAAATAGGAAATAATATATCTAACCCTCGATTTGGGTTTTTAAATCTGCTGCCCAGGTATTATAATCGCAATCGCAGAAAAAACCTCGCGATCGGGAAGAACAAACGATCATTTCCCTTAAAATACACTACGCGAATGCGAAGTAGAAACAGCCACGAACACGATGTTTACCAGACCTAACTCTTCGCGAGCGCGTGCACAATATTGCGGTCGCTTAGGCTAGAAGCTTGACGCTCCAACTGACCGCTCCTCTACGCGAATGCGTGAACCACCTCACATTCGCGATTAAGTGATACCTCAAAGCTCTGTGAATGCGTGCCCAGTATAGCGAACGCGATGAATGAATTACCAACTTCCAACGACAACCCTTTGCGATCGCGTTCCTTTCTTTGCAATCACCGAAGAGGAAACCAGATACTTAGCAAACAACAGTCCAACAAGGTCCAAAATGAAGTCGTACTTTATGAGGTCCCCGAGACCCCATCCAAACATACCAACAGGTCCTAAAATATGATACGAACTTAGTCGAAGCCTCAAATCACATCAAACAACATCGAAATCATGAATCGCACCCCAATGCAAGCCTAATGAACTAATGAACATCCAACTTCTAAAACTAATGTTGAATCATACCAAACCAACTCTGATTGACCTAAAATTTTGCACAAAAGTCATAGATGACACAATAGACCTTTTTTTAACTCCCGGAACAAAAGTCCAAACCCTATATCAACAAAGTCAACTCTCGGTTAAATTTCTCAACCTTCCAATCCTTAAACTTTCCAGCATCCGCCAATTCAAGTAAAAATGACCTCCAAATCAATATTCCGACATACTCCTAAGTCTAAAATCACCATACGAATCTATTGAAATCTTCAAAACCCCATTCCAAGGTTGTCTACACAAAAGTCAAACTCTGGTCAACTCTTTCAACTTAAGATTCTAACCCTTGGACTAAGTGTCCCAATTCAGTATGAAACCTTCCCGGAACCAATCCAACACTCCTAGCAAGTCACATAACCATAATTAATCATAGAAGATTAATTGGGGAAACGGGACTACAATACACAAAACAACCGACCAGGTCATTACATTCCCCCCTCTTACACAAATTATCGTCCTCGAACGAGTCTAGAATCATACCTGGAATCTCAAATAGGCATGGATATCTTCCCTGCATCTCCCGCTCGGTCTTCCAAGTATCCTCCTCAACTGGCTGGACTCTCCACTAAACTTTCACTAAAGCTATATTCTTTGATCTCAGATTTCGAACTTGCCGATCCAAAATGGCCACCGGCTCCACATCATAAGTCAAATCCCATCTAACTGAATCGTGCTGAAATCCAAAACCTGGGACGGATCACCATAATACTTCTGGAACATAGAAACATGAAATACTAGGTGAACACCCGATGGACTAGGTTGCAATGCAAGCTTGTAGGGCACCTCCCCAATCCTTTCAAGCACCTCAAAAGGGCCAATATACCAAGGGCTCAACTTGCCCTTCTTTCCAAACCTCATAACACGCTTCATGGGCAAAACTCTAAGCAATACCTTCTCTCCCACCATATAGGAAACATCACGAACCTTCCGATCAGCGTAAATCTTCTTTATAGATTGTGTTTTATGAAGACGGTACTTAATCAACTTGACTTTCTCTAAGGCATCTTGAACCAAATAGGTACCCAACAACCTAGCATCTCCCAGATCAAACCAACAAAATGGAGAATCATACTGCCTCCCATATAAAGCCTCATAAGGAGCCATCTGAATACTCAATTGGTAATTGTTGTTATAGGCAAACTCTGCAAGCGGTAGAAACTGATCCCAATAAACCTCGAAATCCATAACACAAGCACATATCATATCTTCAAGATCCGAATGATGCGCTGGTGGAATGTTGTACTCAACTCAACCCTCGTGCCCAACTCTCACTGCACTTCTCTACAAAACTACGATGTGAACTGCGTGCCCCGATCAGAAACAATGGACACCGGCACACCGTGAAGACGAACAATCTCACGGATATAAATCTGTACCATCCACTCTGGAAAATAGGTAGTCACAACCGAATGAAATGTGCGGACTTAGTCAACTGGTCCACAATCACCCAAACTACATCAAATTTCTTCAAAGTCCGTGGGAGCCCAGCAATGTAGTCCATGGTGACACGCTTCCATTTTCACTCGGGAATCTGAAGTCTCTGAAGATATAACATCCGGCCTCTGATGCTCGTACTTCACCTGCTGACAGTTCAGGCACCGAGCCACATACTCTACTATATATATCTTTATTCTTCTCCACCAATAGTGTTTCCTCAAATTTGATACATCTTGGCGTCACCAGGATGAATGGAATACCACGAACCGTGGGCTTCCTCAAGAATCAACTCACATAACTCATCCACATTGGGCACACATATTTGAACCTACATCCGTAACACTCCATCATTTCCAATAGAATCCTCCTTGGCATTACCATGTTCCACTATATCCTTAAGAACGAGTAATTTGGGGTAGTCATACTAGCGCTCTCTGATGCGCTCATACAAAGAAGACCGAGAAATCACACAAGCTAGAACTCGACTAGGCTCCGAAATATCTAACCTCGTGAACTGATTGTCCAAAGCCTGAACATATGATACTAACAGTCTCTCACCAACTGGAATGTATGCAAGGTACCCATATTCACCGACTTTATACTCAAGGCATCGGCCACCATATTGGCCTTCCTAATATTAAATAAAATGGTGATATCATAGTCTTTTAACAGCTTTAACCACCTCTGCTACATCAAATTTAGATCGTTCTACTTAAACAGGTGTTGTAGACTCGGATGATCTGTAAATACCTTACAAGAGACGCCATAGAGATAATGCCTCCAAATCTTCAATGCATGAACAATGGCCGCCAATTCTAAATCATGAACAAGGTAATTCTTCTCATGAGGTTTCAACTGGGGGGAAGCATAAGGGATAACCTTACCTTCCTGCATCAGAATACACCCAATATCGATCTGAAAATGATCATAATAAACCGTATATGAACCTGATGCTGAAGGCAAAACAGGAACTGGAGTTGTGGTCAAGGTAGTCTTGAGCTTCTGAAAGCTCTCCTCACACTCTTCAGCCCACCTGAATGGGGCACCCTTCGGAATCAATATAGTCAAAGGTGCGGCAATGGACGAGAAACCCTTCAAGAAACAGAGATAATACCCGGCCAAAACAAGAAAACTCCAAATCTCAGTAGCTGAAGATGGTCTGGGCCAACTCTGAACTGCTTCAATCTTCTTCCGTCTACCTTGATCTCCTCTCTGTAAACTACGTTCCCTAAGAATGCCAAAGAGTCAATCCAAAACTCACACTTGGAGAATTTAGCATAAAGTTTCTTCTCCCTCAAAGTCTGGAGTACAATCCTCATATGTTTCTTATGATCCTCCCGTCTGCGTGAATACATATCATCAAAGGAATTCGATTATACAAGAGGAGTTTAGCCAACATACCTTGCTTGAGCTTTCTCTAATTTACCACAACGTTCTGAAACTCCTAGGGACTTCAATCTAATTAAAGACATGACAAAATTTAACAATAATTAGGAAGATTCTCGGGGATTCAGCTCATTTGAGCATTTTATCAAGCGTTAGGTGTCCATTACCTATTCCCAACCCCGAATTTCGAAATTAAAGTCTAGGGCTAGAGTCATACCTCTTTGATGAAGGCTTTGTGAGTTATCCTCGTGAATTCTTCAAGACTTGGGAAAAGATTGATGAACAAAAGTCTTAGGAATTCCTCTTCTCACTCTAGACCACTTTTCTCTCTCTAAATTATCAGTTAGAACCAGCCAAAATAAACCCCAAGTTGTTTTGAAAATGGGATCGGGTGAAACTTTTCAAAACTTAAAATCTACGAAGTCGGGTCTGCGGTCGCAAACCGGACAGCAAAATGGATATGCGGCCCGTAAAAGGGACCGCAGAAAGGGTCCCAAAAACTGGGCAGGGCTGGACAGGTCTGCGACAGATATGCGGTCCGCAAATAAGTTCTGCAGTCACATAATGGACCGCAGAAACTCCTTCTGAAGGTTTCTTATGTTGGTATTGCGATGGACTGTGCGTCCGCATAATGGACCGCATAATGGTCCTCAAAATTAGCTCAAGTCCTGCTTCACTATGCGGCCAACCTACGACCCACAAAGTGGTTTTGCGATCGCATAGTGGACTGCAGAAATGCCATGGCATTTGTGACCAAGCCAAGCCCAACACACTCTGCACATGCGGACCTCTCATCGCAGAAGCGCGTTCACTTCTATGGAAACACCCACGCATCTGCAGTCCTCCTAGACTCCACTTCTTTTTGCATATGCGACCATGATGTCGCACCTGCGGTGCCGCATCTACGGTCATCTCCACTGCAGGTGCGAACGCACCAGATCCCTGAAACTTCAGTCAACACTCCAAGACCAAAACTACTCTGAATTCAATCTGAAATACAATCGAGGCCTCTGGGATCCCATTCAAACATACCAACAAGTCCTAAATACGATACGAACTTAGTCGAAGCATCAAATCACATCAAACAACATCAAAACCATGAATCGAACCCCACTAATGAACTTTCAACTTTTAAAACTAGTGCCGAAATATATCAAACTAACTCCAATTGACCTAAAATTTTGCACCAAAGTCACAAATGACACAACAGACCTATTCGAACTCTCAGAACCAAAATCCAAATCCAATATCCACAAACTCAACTCTCGGTAAAACCACTCAACCTAACCTTCAACTTTTCAACTTTTGCCAAAATGCACCAAATCAATCTAGGCCCTTCAAATCCAAATCCAAATTCGAACATACTCCTAAGTCTAAAATCATCATACGAAGCTATCGGAACCATCAAATCTCCATTCCTAAGTCGTTGACACAAATGTAAAACTCCGGTCAACTCTTCCAATTAAGCTTCCAATCTTGGGACTTAGCGTTCCATTTCACTCTGAATCATTCCAGAAACCAAACCAATCACCCCAGTAAGTCACGTGACCACAAGTGAACATAGAATAAGCAATAAATAGGGAAACGGGACTACAATACACAAAATAACCGGTCGGGTCGTTACGTTACATTAGCTGTATATAGTTTGCATGTCGTTCGTACACTCGATATAAAAAATACATATATTTTATTTATATTTCAACTTTTAATCTGAAACTCCAACCAAACCCAACTCGAATATTTTATCGAATTCTCTCAAAATTTGGTTATAAGTTCCAAAGGGTATTCTCAATCTTTTGCATTAAAACCGATTCAACAAATAACAGTTTTGTGAAATTCAATTTTTAAATTTAAAATTTTGAAACTTTTTAATAGTTGTCAATAGAGTTTAAGCTCATGTCTTCACATTTCACAAACAAACAAAACCTAATTTACCAAACTTCTATTTTTTCACACTTTGTACGTTAATTATATCGAAGATCACATGTTATAGTGAAGATATGGTTTCGAAATGATAATGTTGTGTTTCATAGTATCATGATATATGGCAGCTTCATCTTTTTTTTTTAGACAATAAACAGAACTTTTCAACAATAAATCGTTAACTGATAAGTAAATAAGTCAAACAGAGGCTATGGCTATTCTTACGACAGAGAGAGATTATGTGACAAATTGAATTCTAGTCAAATTCAATACCGATGTAGAGAGGGGAGTGAGGGAGGGAGACAAATAGAGAAGAATGAAGCTTAAAATACGTAAGATTGGAGTCTGATCGATATATTATTTTTGAGCTAATTATGTACATGAGTGATAAACTCTCTAAGATGGATAAATAAGTATATAATGTATCATAGATAGGTAAAAGTTCCTAGAAAATTCTTTTGGTTTGGCACCCAATCCTGCTGTCGAGGCCAAGCACGTGTTCTAACGTAAATTAAGTGTCACCATGTGTTTTTTTGGGTAGTTTGGTTTAGAGTAATGGGTTCTACAAGTTGAAACGAACCAAACAGGGACCAGAAGGCTTTGCTGGGCTGTCGGTGCCGAGCTATTTGTCATATTGGACAAATGTGTTGCTAAACATCTCGGTGGTGCAATTAATTCCACGACAGCAACACACATGTAGACAAAGCAACATCACCTAACTTAATTTGATGTCAACATGGTCCTGTATACCACAAAGGAGGAAGTTGTAGTACTTTGAGTTGTCGTAAAATCAAAACTATAACGAATCACCTGATTATTGAATTTCTAATAGACTTGATGAAATTTCTTCACATAGTCAACAATAAAATATTTGCCTTAAATTAAGAACTTAGCATTTGAACGAAATAAACATGAATTAATTGAAATGTATATAAAGAATCCAAATTGTTGACTCCGCCCAATATAAGTATTTATTTGTTGTACAGATAATGTGAGGGTACGGAAGAACGGCACAAGCAGCGGTCACTGATGTTTGAACTCAGAATTATACTCTTGTTCAATTTATGACACTTAAAATATTAGACAGAAGAAAATTCTGTTACTTTGCTTCCAAATCGAGCTGTGGTTTTTCTTCCTCTCTGAGTTTTCCTTGATATTAACATGGTCATGTGCTGAGAGAAAATTAGAATTTTTGATTTATGAGTTCTAGATTATAAAAGAAGTAACTTACTGAGTTCGAATAAATTTATACACAACAAATAAAAATTTTAAAATAAATACAAAATTTAGGCCAAACCTATTGTATTGGAATAAGAACAGAAAAAAATGTAGAAAATTTACTTCTCTAAACTGTACATCTATATATACAAAAGCAAAAGGAACAAAATCTGTTAGTCACACCAAGAGGTGTCCTACCTCTATTGCTTAGCTCATAACTAACTAAAGAATCCAAAGAATTTTACAAATAAATTATTTCTATACAAACCGTATCACTGATAATAGAATGATGAACTGGTCTCGACAAAGTTTCATAAAAACATCAGCGAGATGGGTACGAGAAGGCGCATAAGAGAGAGATGATCCCGGCAAGAAATTGTTGCCGGACAAAATGGCAATCATTCCACGTGCTTGGTTCGCTCGTGGAAAACTGAATTATTTGCGATATGGATAGCCACCTGGCTATCGGAGTGAAGAGTGATTGGCAAAGAGGGATAAATTGAGAGACGTGCAAACAAACGAACCAACCAGGTAATCTCTGCTACAACCCTCCTCATAGATCGATATTCAGCCTCAGCAGAGGATAAAGAAACTGAAGTTTGCTTCTTTGATTTCCATGAGACATGTGAACCCCCAAAACTTATATAGAAACCATTAATGGATCGACAAGACTCAGGGCAGGTTCCCCAATTAGAATCACAAAAGGCGACGAGGCGGAGACATTGATCAGAATTCATAAAAAGGTCAAACTTGGTTCAGCTAGGAGATATCTTAGACAGTGAAAAGCAGCATCAAGGTGCGACTGACGAGGAGATTGCATGTATTGACTCGATGTTGAACCGCAAAAAACAAGTCTGGGCGCGTGTGAGCTAGGAAATTCAACTTTCTCAAGAGTCGGCGATAAAAAGTTGGATCAGGTATCAAGTCTCCATCATCTGCTCGTAATTTTCTAGTAGGATCAATTGGTGAGGGGGCTGGTTTTAACTCAAAACAGGAAAATTCATCTAGTAAGTCCAGAGTATAATGCTTTTATGTCAATATTAAACCATGTTGTTCACGTATGATTTCCATACCCAAAAAATAGTGTGTCTGCCTGAGGTCCTTGATCTTAAACTCAGTATTAAGGAACTCTTTAAGGTGAATCTACTCAATAGGATCATCCCATGTAACTAAGATATCGTCTACATAGACAGCTAGTATAGTGATCTTCCCTTATGATTTTTTGAAGAACAACGAACAGTCACTGAGGGAATGAGAATATCCTTTGAAATTCAAGGCTGCTATGAACCGCGCATACCATTGCCTTGAAGCTTGCCGCAATCCATAAAGGAATTTCTTTAGGAGACACACATGGTTGGGAGAAGGTGGTGACATTCCAAGTGGGAATTTCATAAACACTTCTTCCTGCAATTCGTCATGTAAGAAAGCATTATTCACGTCTAACTGAAAAACATCCCAGCCTTTTTTTACTTCCACGACAAGGATGCACCTAATGGTTGTCATCTTTACTACTGGGAAAAAAGTCTCCGTGAAGTCAATCCCTTCCCTATGTATGTCCCCTCAAATGACCAATCGAGCTTTAAATCTTTCTAATAATCCATCTTATTTGTATTTGACCTTGTAAACCATTTACAAGGTAATTCTCTCTTCCCTGTAGGTTACAACATCCCAGGTCTTGTTTAACTCAAGGGCCTCAAATTCCTTAGCCATTGCATCTTGCCAACCAGGGTGAAGAGCTGCTTGAGAATAGGATGTAGGTTCAGTGATATAAGAGATGGAATTAAGCATAGACTAGTTTGTGAAAGAGAGTGCAGAGAAGGGAAGAATAGTTGATAGAATTGGAGCAGAAAAAACAGGAGGCAGTCACGTTAGTAAGAAATACAGAATTGCAAACATAATCCAGTAGATAGGCATGAGTCGTGTGTGTTTTGTTAGATTTCTAATTTCTTGTATGCTAGTGACAATTGGCTGAGAGTGTGAGGATTTATTGGGTGAATGCATAGGAGAAAAATCAACATTGGTAGAAAAGATGGGTGAATTATCTGTAGGAGAACAAGGTTGAAAATGCCGTGAGACTAAATTGTTAGGAGTACTGACGGTATGATAAGAAGACTGAGTGTAGGTTAATGTGCTGCCATAGGGCAATCTAAAGGTTGTGGAGGTTCCCTAGGGAAGACAACCTGTTTGTTTGTGTTAGGAGGAAAAGGGAAAATAGATTCATGAAATTTGACATCCCTAGACACAAAGATCTTCATGGTTAGGAGATTTAACAGTTTATATCCCTTTTTTCCAGTAGGATATCCCACGAAAACACAAGGGACAACCCTTGGGTCAAGTTTGGTTCAGTGTGGTGATAAAGTGAAACCATAGACTAAACAACCAAAAACTTTAATGGAATGATAGGAGAGAGGAATACCAAACAAAATTTCATAGTTTTCGCGCCCGTTTTTCTTGCAAAATCAGGTTTCGACACGTGACAACTCTTTTTAAGGAAGTATTAAAAGAGGAGAGTCGACACCTAACGATTTTTAAGGTGTGTTAGGGCACCTATTTGCAAATGACTCTGATTTAACTAATTTACATTACCAAAGGTCGGGTTAGGGCTCGAAATTACCTCGAAGAGAAGGTGTTAGGCACTCTCCGAGGTCCACATCTATGGGTCCCGGCCGAACTTGAATTATATGAATTAGTCAAATAAACAAAGATTAGAGAGCACGAAGTTTGAGAATTTTATATAAAAAGGAAAGGATTTCGAATAGAAGAGTACAAACACTTGATTCCAATAAGAAGGAAATAAGATAGAGGGGTCCTAAGTGTTTTAGCCTAAAAGATCACCTCGTGCAACATAAATAATATTTCATAACTCCCTCGAGATGGGGTGTTACTCATATTATTCAGCGGGCATAAACTATCATCTACTGCTACCCGATTACTATCTTTAAGTTGTTACCTAAAGCGCATTAATTCAATTATAAGTCGTGCCTTATGCATCACTACCCGTCCCATACCCATGGTACATGAGGTATTTGACACCAATGACTTCACTTAGGTTGCTCAGAAATGTTAAACTAAGCAACATACAAAAACACATTGGACTTCACATATAGGCAATTAAAGGCTCAAGTTAGCCTCCACACTTAATCAGCAAATGCATGCGAAACATATTTTTCATATTAGGCAGTTCGGAATTAAAGAACTTAAATCCCTATAGACATGATTTCTATGTGATAAGGCATTAGGGCATGCAAGTAATTTCAGGAACTAGCATAATTCCTAGGCGGGATTGTATGGTTGTTGCATACTAATTATTGAAATGGCTAATTCCCAATTATTAGCCCAGTAGATGTTGCGCCCAAGATGATTTATGTAGTGAAGACAGTGGCATCTATCGAGAGGAAATCATAATTATTCACGCTTTTGATAATGTCCTAAGTGAACAATAAACAATGTTGAGAGGGGCATCATTAACAATTATTAAGGCAAATAGTGGTACCCTGTAGATAGGATCTCTAATGATTAGCACTTGGAACCTGATTTTATTGTTATACTTTATACTTATAGGAATATTTTCTAGGTGAACAGTGCGATACAATAACAAGTGAGGTAATTAGAGCCTTATAGGCATGATCTCTAGTGGATATGCTGCAGCAATGCAGATTAAAAAAAAGTTCAACAAGATTTATTCCCTATGGATAGGTTTTCTAACAACATGTAGTAACAAAGGTATTGATGCATTTGAGCTCATGCTTTGCTAGTAGACAAGTTGTGCAAGTATGTGCTTCTCCTAATGGCATGATTTCTACAGTGTGCATATAGAGAACAACACATATAGCAAACATATCATTTAGTCTTAGAAGCATGTTATCTACCCATCGCATGCAAATATTAAAATCTACCCCATTCCCTTTTTACTAACAACCCAATTGTTTATACAAAGATTATTACATGCCCAATAATGAATAAAGTAATAATATTACATGACAGTGAACATGCCCACAGTAGGCCCACATAAATAACTAAATAACCAGTCTTACTGGGCCTTCAATATATCTTACATAACATACTTAGGCCTTCAACAAAGAGCCACGTTCAATACACGATCATGTGTTCATAAAAGAGCCCATACCAATTCAATGAGCCACAACACCAAGTGTTGCACCACTTGGAACAACCAGTATAGATATACAGTACATGACAGGGAAGCAGAGTATTAGGGATAGTTTTGAAGGTTGAGGGAATGACTAGCACCAAGTCCTAGTGTCTCAGAGATCACAAGGGCCTCAATTGGACCCCGAGCAATGCTCAAACTAGGGAGACCAACAATAAAACATAGATAGCCTTAGCTTTCAGCCGGCTAAGAATGGGAATTTAGGATATCAGAGTAGCAAGTAAGGAGAGTGGACAGAAACCAAGTAATACACTAAATTGAGCATACAGAGCAACTGGTCAAGCAGACCTGTAAGTTCAGCAAGGTATACATAGCAGAGTACCACATAGACAAACTCATAGGAATTAGGAGAGGTGAACAGGTTTGCAGGCATACATAGGTTATCATGTGTAGATGCATGCAGTTAAACTAGTTGAAACTTAAAGATTCTGACCTAATGCCATATTAATCAGTACTTAGACATGATGGAGGGATACATACATTGTTATAATCACTGAAAGGATAGGGCAGCAACTGATCCAAGGCATACTGGGAAACATATTAGCATAGGAGCAAAGTCATAGTTAATAGAAAAAATAGAGTATTATCTTTTAAAATCCTGGACAGCATGAAACATGTTTAAAGCAGACTTTAAAAAAGCATTCCATAGAGTTTGGATTAATACACAAAGGGGCAATCTAGTATACACATGGCTTAGTACTAAAAGGTTCATTCAAGTGGGGGGGTGGTTACCATAGAGTTGTGGCAGTACCCAAAACATAATATGAAGAAATTTTATAATATACAGCATACAATCACAATAGTCTGGATCATATCAAAATAGACTTTCATTGAAGTTCTAAACTAAATATGCTAAGATGCTAAATGGTATAGAACCCATTTCAGAAGACAAGAAATCACAGAGTGCAAATCATAATGAAGAATACGTATTATCATAACACAAAGGGTAAACTATCCCATGCGTTTACTTATCACAAAATGACATTACAGTATTGAACATTATCATGCTCATGTAATTTAAATACATATGCAGAAAGAAGAAAGGAATTGAACATTGCAAAGGTTTAAAACACTAACCAGTAGCGAAATCAAAAGAGTAAAGAGTGTAGTAGAAAAAATCCCAAGTCCTCGATGTTTCAGAGTTTACAAGAGCCTCAAGAATGGGCTCCGAGTAGTGTTTGCACCGGAGGAGGTTGTTTAATGGTCTTGGCTTTCAGCCGGCCCGAATTCAATAATTTTAGGGAGTGTTCGAATGTAGCAGTGAGTGAGTGAGTGAGATATGAGAGTAGTGAGAAGAATAGCAGGGATTTTTTAAGTCTCTTTAAGGGATTTTAGGGGAGGAGTTTATATAGTAGCTGATTTATCACTTAAAATAGGAAAACACGGTAAATTAAACACATAATAAGGAAAATATGGCATGCCAGAATCAATTAGAATCAGTTTCAGGGCAAATAACATATAAAATAAGGAGGTACAATAGATTAAACAAAAATAAGGAAAATATCAGTCAAACACAAGAAAGGGAAGAATATCAATTGAAAATCACTAAAGGATAAGGGAAAATCTCAAACCCTAGTTGGGACGGACGACTTAAATCGAACCAATAATGCAAGATTCGTTCAATATAACATGTATATGGACGAAAGATTGTCCAGATCTTCATAAAATCAAAGTAAATCGACCCGTTCTTTAGAAGTAGTTCTTGCCAAAAATAGGGCAAAAACTAAGTAATGCCATAAACATGCATATAATGATAGAGTATCACAAAATAGGTAAGTAGATTATGGATTGAATCCATGTTTGAGTTAGAATCGGAGAAGGTTAGGGTTACGGCGGCTAGGGTTTAACTGAGAAGAAGAGAGATGAGAGAGGATGTACAGGCGGCTGGGCAGGGGGAAATGGGTTAGGGTTTTTGCTAGTTTTAGGTAATTTAAAAGGGTTGGGTTATTATGGGTCTTTGATCACTTGAGATCAACGGCCAGGATAGTAAGGGGCATGGGCCAGTTATTTGGACATGTACCGGCCAGTTCTTTTAAAGGGGTAGTTTGGTTTTGGGCTTGGGTAGATTAGGATAAGGTTTGGGTCAATTTGGGTCCGAAAAATAGGTAAAATTGGGCTATTATTTAAATACCCCAAAATTTATCAAAAAATGATTTATAAAAAAGCTTAATAAATAAATAAAATATTATTTATGCACTGAAATGTTTTAAAATAATAACTTTGTATTATAGAAATATAAATATTCTATTTTGACACATAATATAAAATAACGAGCAATTGTACGAATATAGGCCATTATTGCAAAATTAGATAAATAGATTAAGAAATTATATTGTAATTATATGGAATGGAATAAAATGTTTGAAACATATATTATAGGTGCAAAATAATTCTTTTAGATAACTAAGTCATCACAAAATAAATTAAAAGGATAATTATTCGATACTTATATATAATTCAAATACAAGAAAATTAGTTTAAAGCTCGAAATATAATGGAAAATTATAGAAAATGTTTGTATAAGTTTGTAAACTAAATAATTATGCAAATAAGCTATTTTAATAAAGTAAACGATAAAAATAATTAATAGATAGATAGATAATAATAAACGATGAAAATAAAATAAATGGTAAAAATAAGATTTACGTAGAAAGATGCTCCTAAAAAATTATGATAAACGATAAATAAGGTAAAATTCTATGGTAAAAATATTTTGTGTAAGTCTTATGTTGTAAAATCCCAGTCGGTACTCTCCCTAGAAAATCTGTAGACATGTTATTATGTTGCTTATCAAAACTTATGAACTGAGAATTATTACCCCTTCTATATTTTTTATTTTTTATTTTTTATCTTCTGTTCATCTCTTCTTTCTAGCTTTTTAAAGAAGTGAAATCTTTTCTTAACACTTTTTTCTTTAACCTTATCCTGGCCACAGTTAAATATATATATCCATTTGATCACCCTTGTGATAATTTGTTGGGTTTAGCTTTAACCGGTATCTCCTAGGAATTCATAGGTTAATCCATCAAAATTGTTAAAAAGCTGGAAAGAGAACCATATACTAAGAGTGATTTTTAGAATATTCACAAACTAACATAAATACATATATAATCATAAAGCTGTAAAAAACGGGTAATATCCAGAAACATAATTTAGATAAAAACAGTATCTTACATGTTTACGGGAGAGGGATTTCCCTTTCGGGAAACCCAAAAATTTTTACTGAACTTGATAATTAAAAACTTGCACTCTGAATCATACGATTTTATTTGTTTTACAACCTTGATATAAGAACTACTAAGAAATACATAACTTAGATAGATGGTGAAATACAGAGTTTTTGGATGTTGGGTGATGAGAAGAAGAGGATGTTTGAAGCTTTTCTTGAGAGAGATGTTGCTGACATTGTTCTTGTTGTTGTATCTTCCTTCTTCAATCTTGCCCCCTTTTATAGCCAAATCTATGAAGCGGATTTTTTAGCGGATTTAAAACACCTTCAGAAATTTTTCTTTTCTAGCCTTGTCGGGTAATTCACTGGACCCCGTCGTCACATGACTTGAGCAGAGATTCCTTTTTATTTTTCAAATATGTAATTATTTTTTTCACTTCAAGGACCCCAATGTATTCTCAACACTACTTTATGTCATTCTTAGTTGCATTATTGCTATTTTTTTCTTTTTTCTCTTTTGTCTTGTTCTTCCGGTATTGCTGACTACTGTGGTTCTTCAGTATTCAGATTAATTCTCATGTTTACTTATACGTATCAGGAATTCTTTTTCTACGTATCTAGATTGTGTAGGGCTATTGAGTCAAAACTCATTCCCGAATCATCATCTGGGTCTTGAGCATCTTGATAGTTTAGATTTTCATCTTCATAATTGTCTTCGTCTTGTGATTTTTCTGGACTAGGATTTTCAACCATATATTTATCCTGCTTTTCTTTTTCTTGGAAGAATTTTTCTAGTGTCTGTTTAACTATTTCTTCAATTTTCTCATTTTTTTTTGTCTTTTGAACTCGTGCCTTTATTTTTTAATGATTCTCCTTGTATTAATGTTCTGGGTAATTTTTGTCTTAATGAGCTCGATGATCATTCATCTTCACTTTTTGGCAAAGTGACAGCCATAAACGGATTTGATAAGTGTTTACCGGCTACCGTTTGAACCGGACTAGCTGTATCTCTATCCAATACAGTGAATCTTGTTACATTCATTTAACCATCTTTTTCTACTACTATTTTTTTCATTTATTTTTGGTGAAACTTAACTATGGCTTCATAATCAGTTCTTATTAATATTTCTTGTTTGTTTAATATATATAATCTGAAACTATTTAACCCATATATCACAACTAATATTTATGCATCTACACTACTCATATTTTCTTTTTCTTTATATTTACCACTTTGATAAGCATATATTTTTTCTGTGCTTTTATCACTATACTTATTGGGTTTGGCTTTTAAGACCGCTCCCCATCCTTCAAAACTTCCATCTGTTTCTATAATTAAGTAATCTGATTCTAATGGCATATTTAAGTCAGGAATATTTTTTATTTTTTCTTTAATTTTTTGTACTAATTTTATATCTTCAGTATTAAAATGTCTTTGTCCTGTAGAGCATGTCTTAGTATATAGAGGTCCTGTTATTTTTCCTACATCCTTTAAAAAATTTCTTGCATAATTTACTATACCTAGGAACCTTTGTAATTCTTTAATATTGTCTAATTTATCTGGCACCTCTAAAGTCTTCTTAGCGATATGAGGTTGTAATTCAATTTTCCTATCTCCTAAAACGACTCCTAGAAAATTTATATGATTTTACATAATTTCATCTTCTTTTTACTAATTATTATTCAATTATCTACAAATAATCTAAATACTGTCTGTAGATGTCCTAAGTTCTCTTTAATATCTTTACTAAATACTAATATATCATCGACATATACTAGAACAAATATTTTATATTCTCCAAATATACTATCCATTTTTCGTTGAAAAATTGGCGGTGCTGTCTTTAATCCAAACGACATTACCAGCCATTCGGAGTACCCATCTGGACAAGTAAATGCTGTCCATTCTATACTTTCTTCGTGCATTTTTACTTGCCAGTATCCTGATTTACAATCAAATTTACTGAAGATCCTTTTCTCTTGTATTCTATTTATTAGTTCTGTTTTATCTAGTAACTTATATCCATGTGTTCTAGTATTGTCGTTATGTTTTTTTGTATTTTATTAACATACTAGCCTTTCCTCTTATTATTTCATTATGGTTTTTTACCATGAAGGTTGTTGACCTATGTTTAGAGGTGGATGTCCTTATTACCCCTAAATTCATGAGTTCTTTGATTTGTATTTTAAAATCTTCTAAATCTTGATTTGTGGCTTCTATTGAGGCTGTTTTAATTATATATTCTGGATTGATTATGTCTAATTTGCACATAACTTTATTATTTTCCCAGTGCTTTAGAGGTTTTTCTCCTATTATCTCTATTTCAACCAATGTTTTTATTATATTATTCAGATCCTTTTGATTTTTTATTATTCCTATTTTTTCTATTCCTGTTTTAAAGTTATATAATTCTGTTCCGATGTCTACTATGGTGTAATATTTTTTCAGTATATCTTTATCCTCATTTTCTTCTGATATTAAAGTTTTAGATTCTTTTTTATCCTTACAACATGTATTTTTATCTTTACATTCCTTACAACATTCTTTATTTTTCTGCAGGTTTTGCTGGCACAAATCTAATCGTGTCATTATCATAGTTCCAGTTTCTATAGTTTGTACTGGTGTATATGTAATATTTTTGAAAAAATATTACTCCGTCTCTGCTGAGTAAGCAACTACCATTGTTATGTATCATAAAATTTAATCCTAGTACAAAATCTACATTTATATTCAAGTCTCTTACCTTGATTTTATCTACCTTATAACTAGGTTTATAAAAATCCAGGCATGTATTTCTAAAACTAATCTGCGATTTATCTATATAATGTCTATATATATTATGAGTTCCGTCCATTTGCATAGAAGCAATGTGTTTATCTAAGGTTTTGATTAGGTTTGGTGGAACTATTTTTCTTATTTATTATACATCTTGTACATTCCGAATCTATTAAAGCTAACGTTTCTATTTCATAATCCTCTATTTTGACTCTTGATAATATTTTTATTGTACTTAATTTTTTATCCTCATTACATATCAGTGTGTCATAGTTTTCTATATTCATCAATTCTTTATCGTGTGTGAATTCTGTATGATGACCCAAAAGGTCATCTTGTGTAATTTAACGGAAACTGTGTTTCCAGACCCCGAAATCCTCCGTTTAAGTCACCTCGATATGTGTGCATAGCCCAGATGTGTAGACGGGAAGCTTTTATGTGAAAATTTAATGAAAAGTTGATTTCATAATGATTAATTGATTAAAGTTGACTTTGGTCAATATTTCTGGTAAACGAACTCGGACCCGTGATTTGACCATCCTGGAGGGTCCGTAAAAAAAATGGGACTTGGGCGTATGCCCGGAATCGAATTCCGAGGTCCCAAGCCCGAGAAATTAATTTTTAAAGAAAATTATTTTCTGAAAATAATAAAGACTTTTGAAAATGATAATTAATGCGAAAACCGTATTGTCGGGCCCGTATTAAGGTTCCGGAGTCCGGAACAGGTTGAATATATATTATGTGAGTTATCTGTGAAATTTGGAGTAAAACGGACTTGAAATGTCGAGTTTCGGATCAAAATCGGAATAATTAAGCCTTATGAAGTTTTGAGAAAATTCTAGGAGATTTGAGGTTTAATTCCTTGTTTTTGAGGATATTTTGGTGATTTAAATGCTTGAATAAGTCCGTAGGATGATTTGGGAGTCGTGTGTGTTTTTGGTTTGGAGACCCGAGGGCTCGGGTGAGTTTCGGGTAGTTAACGGGGTGTATAAAGTAGAAAAATCTGGCATTTTTGATGTTCTGCTGGTGTCTGGTGTAACACCCTTCGCGAACGCGGCCAAGGGCCCGCGAA
>ML379812.1:79723-137988 GCA_005239525.1 Nicotiana knightiana | reverse complement strand
AATTGGCTCAGATGACTCTATTTCCATATCATCATCCAAGCACAATGTGGAAAAATGTTTGGAGTGAGGACCAATGCGCTCAAACATATGAATTTCAGGACTTTCAACATCCTCAACATCAATCACACTAGAGTCTATTAAATTTGAATCCTCAACGTCCCTGGTTGACTCTAGTATTACTTCTTCGACATCGGCATCCTCAAATTCTAGTTGGTTAGAGTGTTGGGTTTCTACTTTGGACCCCTCCATTGGCACCTCAATTTCCATCTCTAATGTACACTGCTCCTGGCTACTATCCATAATATTGGCATATTGAGCATTAAAAGCTTCAACTAGTTGACTCGTTTGAGCCTCCAAGTTGAGAATAGTTTCGTCTTGCCTTTGTGCCCGCAGTTGTAACTCCTCATGTTGTTCCAAAATGCACTTCATCATATCCTCGAGCCTTTTCAGGTCATCATCACTGAGTTCTTTGTTTCTATTAACTTCACAAGAAAAAGAAGAACCATCAAAGTAAGGGGTTGGGGGAAGATAAGAAATATAAGCACAACCCTGAAAGTGACCATCTTGACCACCACACATATCACACACATTCCACACATAAGATTGAGTTGGTGCACATAACTCGCTCTCGGGAATATTTTGATAATTTTGCTCTGGGTGGTTTCCTCCATAATATGCATAATGAGGATCAAAAGTAGAATTACCAACATAACTCTCATAATTCCATGATGCCATGTTTTAACAAATAAAACTAAAATAAAGAAAATAAAAATCAAATACTAAAAAAAATCAAACCTAAAACCTAGAAATATGTACACCTACAGCTACTTTTGATAATACCGTTAAGTCCCCGGAAACGGCGCCAAAATTTGATCACGCTCAACTATGTCTAATAAAAGACTAAGCGGGCGTTGCAAATATAATCCGGGGTATTATGCCCAGAGTCGATCCCACAGGGAATTTACGTATCAAGCAAGCTGGTACAATACTCAATNCACTTTAGATTGCACCAGAGGTATCGTTATCTCTAATCCAACCTCTAAACCCTCGGTTATGACTTTCATATATACTCCGGGAGTGGTTTTGTTCAAACTATTACCTAAATATGCAATCTCTCTCAAGTAGATACATAATAAATAGGCACAGCTAATTGATGGTCATTCAATTAACTACAACAAGAACGTAGTTGAACAAATAGAGATTAATCAACCCATCGGAACTATATTAATAACACAATAAATTCATCCCCCAACGGGTTCTACCAAAACCCTAGATTAAATAAATTAGCTAAACATTTTCATAAGAATCGAATCTAAAATAACTTGCATAATGAAACTACAAAGTAATGAAGAAAATCTGTACAAATTGATGTCTTGTCGTCCGTCTCTTCGAATCTCCTCTTAAGTTGTGTTTTTGGGGTCTATTTATATGTTTAGGACAAATCCTAAACGTATAGGAGACTTCTATTCCAACCGGAAAACACTTAAACTCGTCAAAACTCGGAATTGACCGGAACCAGGGACCCGGACGTTTGGGCTCAAACGCCCCCCTAAGGCCAGGGCAGACCTGGCGTTTGGGCTCTAAGGCCCCCCTAACGCTAGGGGCTACCTGGCTTTAGGGGCCAAACGCCTGGATAAGGCCAGGGTGTTCCCTCTTCGCCTCTTAAGCGTATTTCAACGTATTTGCATCCATTTAGCTCGGTTTCCATCTCCAATTCACCTACACATGAAATAAAATCCATTAAGCACATAAAACGTGTGTTTTTATCATTAATGCACATAAAATGTAAGGTATATAACATGTTAAACAATGAATTCTAGCCTCGCATCAGACCACGAGCGGTGGGAGTGGTAAGTAGATGACCAAGCCAAGCATTAAATTCTTCATTTTGCACTTCTTGGCTCTCATGTGAGGAATGTCGTTTTGTTCGCTTGTTCTTTCAAATTGTAGAATGTATGGTAATCGGCCTTCCTCCTCGCAATCCTTCATTGACTGTTGTAGTTCAACTTCCATATCACCACATAATTCCAATGTTGAAAAATGCTTGGAATGTGACTTCAAACCTCCAACTTGCAAATTTTTTCGGATTTCGACATCCTCATTTTCCCCGGACTAGAGTCAATTTCAACCAACTTGTCATTTACACCGGTTGACTCTAAGTCCTCATTTTTCTTGGCATCACTAATATTTATGGATTCGGATGGCGGATGTTCAAGTCTTGATTCCTCAAGGTATAGCTCACTTTCTTCCTCGGAATTGGACTCTTCTTGGCTTCCTTCCACACTTTCTAGTTGAGAGGCATAATGAGCCTCCATTAATGATTTAATTTGACCCTCCAAAGTGCGGATATGCTCATCATTTTGAGTCACATCATGTTTCAATTCCTCGAGTGCAAAGTTGTGTCTCTCCTTATTTTCAAGAATGTCCTCCAACATGAGCATCATCTTCTCATTTTGAGCATTTGAGAGTTCTTCTTGGCTTTGTTCAAGTGCCAAGGAAGAATTTTCAACTTCAACCTCCAAGGAAGGTTCTTGTCTATCACTCACCTCCAAGGCTTTTTGAATCCTTAAAGCTTCAATCATTTCATCCATTTGTGAGTGCAACCTTTCAAGTGCCAAGTCATTTTGGAGACTATTCTCCAAAAGTTCCTTCAAGGCATTTTGCTCTTTGTTTCCTTCTTCAAGTAAGCACTCCAACATGAGCTTGAACTCTCCATTTCGGCCATGCTCCATTTCTTTCACTTCCTCATCCCTAAAATTTTCATCACAAAAAGGAGAATCATCATAACGGGGGATCGGGGAAGGGACGGACAAATAAGCACAATCATCCCAATGACCGTTTTGGCAACCACACCTATCACAATTACTCCACTCATGGGTTTGAGATTGCGCGCACAATCCATCACCGCGAGAATTTAAACAATTTTGCCACGAGTGTGGTCCTCCACAATAAGGACAAGGGTCATCAAAGTATGAACCACTACCATCCGACCAATCTTCATTATATGATGCCATTTTATTTTTATTTTTTAAATCAAAAATCAAGAAAATAAACAAGGAACAAACAAGAAAAATGGACCAAGATAAGAAAAATAATTACACAAATATTCATAAATTTGTACCAAAGCACTTATGCTTATTTCTCAAACAACCTAAATTACGCCAATTGTTCCCCGGCAACGGTGCCAAAATTTGATACGCTCAAATTACACCTTAAAATAGTGTAAGCGGTCGATTGTCAAATATAATAACCCAACTAGGTTAGGGTCGAATCCCACTGAGAACAATATGTAGGCGATTAGGAATGTAAGAGAATTATCACTTATCGCGCAATGCCAAACACTTAGATTTTGGTTGTAAAAATATTTATATCTAAATGCAAAAATATAAACTAACCTAGAAAGCAAGTAAAATGATCAATGACTACAAGTATGCATGGATCGGGAATTACACTCAAGTAACGATCCAATGTATTTCACGATTTTACAAATATGAGTGAGTTTATATTAATTATCCACGGACAATTATTCTTAATTAGCTTTTTCCAAAGACTAACAAGACTCCCTAATTGAATTATTCCTAACCCAATTAAGAGATTAAGTACACCCGGATATGGCTACAAGTAGTTCAATCCTATTCCTAGGTAGAATCTATAAAATGACGGTTAAAACCTCAAGTTCTTGTTAATTAATCTTTCCCAACCCCAAATTATCTTTTCCAAAATTAATTCGGAGTTAATGGGCGAGTCCTAGGGTTAGCTAATACCTTTGGAAACATTAAAGAACAAGAATAATTAAAGAAATAATAACTCACTTCATAAAAGATGAATAATCATTCAATACATAAGCACAACAAGGTATTTAATCCACACTTTAAACATGAATATTTCCATAAACAAGAATTAGTGCTGGAAATAAATACTACACACTTAAATATTCAATACAAAGCAAGGAAATAAAGAAATAAACATGGGTAAGAAATCCTTAACCACAAGCTTGAAATCTTCAAAACCCAAGTGTGTGTCAAACCCTAGCTTCAAAACTTGTTCTACTCTTGTGTCTCTACTGAAAATAAGCCAAAAGATACTGAAAATATCTGTTAGGTCGAGTATATGTGGGTTTGGGATTGGGAAAATATGATTTACAAATCTGTCCAGGTCTGATGCCCGTTGACCGCACCTGCGGACAAATCCTCGCAGATGCGGCTCCGCAGATGCGGATTCCATATCGCAGGTGCGATTCCAAGTGACATCACTCGTTTCTGCCGATGCGGACCAAACTTCCGCACCTACGGTTCCGCAGGTGCGGATGCCACGTCGCAGGTGTGGCCTCAGTACAGTTGAGCCAATTTCGTAGTTGCGATGTCGCACCAGCGACCAAAAGTCTGTAGGTGCGGAATCACTGAAGGCTTTTGTGCTTTTTCCACCAATTTGTGCTCAATTCTACTTCAATTCAACGCCAATCACTTCATGGCATCATTTCCCTGAAAGACGAACAATACACACCATAAACGACCTCATGTTAGCATTAAAGGATGCAAAATCTAGCGAAAAATAGCTAAAATGAGTAAAAAGAGCTAAAATGAGTGGTAAAATCACCACTCATCAGGTTCTGAATTTTTAGGCGGCATGGACGATCTCAGGTGACCAGATAGATGATATTACTTCTAGATATGGTTTGATGAAGGTGTAAGTTTTAGAAGAGGCACAGTGTTTTGATTTATGGATACTTCATTGGTGTGGCAGTACTCTCCTCATAGGTCAGCTGCGGGCATTCAGATTTTTGCCTTGTAACACATGTATATTATAGGGGTATTCCTCGTGGTATGATCGTGAATTGGAGGAGTATTAGAAATTCAGGCGACGGAGTTGAGATCGGGTATGGTGATTCGTGTGCTCTATGGATTTGGAGACTGGGAACTCTAATGAGTAGATGATTTCATAGTTGTGAGCTGTGGAGACATAGCCAAGGTTAGTCAGAGGTTAGTGTGTGTTGTGATTCCGTCATTGTGGACCTTCGGTAGGCTATTTGTCTATTATGGATGACAAGATCGATTTTGAGGTTCATCAGTAGGCCCAATGGGGATAGGTGTTTTGCACTGAGTCGTATTGGTTGGCTCCGTAGTGCTATTGTTAAGGGACATGTCGTTCAGTTGTTGTTGGAGTTATTTGTGCTCTGGAATGAGTTAGGAGCTACTCTTCCATGCTACGAGGAGTTATGATCCGTTGTTTTTAAACACACATGGTGCGGTTCTATTGTGGTCTTATAGCTGAATTTGAGTGAGAGGAGTAACTGGATATTACATGATTGAGGCGTATTGGTTATGTTCCTTCGGGTTTCGTGTGGCATAGTATCATCGGATTCTCCATGGTTATGGTAATTCACCTTGAGTACTTGGTATCGAATTTCGCGTGGTTATTGATTTTGAGCAAGGTGGAGCTAGGTATATAATATGGGCCATCGTTATGTTGGGGTCACGCATTGCGGCGGAGTTATGTTGAGATATGATCCTTGTGTGTTGGATTCGTGTGTTTTGGTTCTACGATGTGTGCTAGGCTCTTAGCATAGTTGTGTTGGTACTTGTTAAGCTGGCGGGACAGTTTTCTCGTTTGAGTCATTTTCATGATTGAGTACATTTGGGATGTTGTTATTGGGTGCACGAATTGCACAGGTTATGGCTCTAGGTTGTATCGATGTGTCATGTCACCAGGGTGGTTGGTGTTGGATGAGATGAGGTCATTGGACTTAGAATGAATACTATCATAATTGACTACAACATGGTTGGAAGGATAATCTTGAAAGTCGGCTTAGAGATCTGCTATAATTCCTGTCGGAGAAGGGGGAGCTCCATGACTTGTTGATCTGCTGAATGGTTATGAGTTTCTGAGTGTTTCTTTCATCATTTGGCAGTATATGAAGGTGTTAGAACGAGGCTTTATTTGATAAGAGGTTTATTACCGGTATTGGGTTGTTTTGAGCAACTACTGTGATTAGAAATTGTCGATATGAGTGTTTGAATTATGTGGTATATCATGTGACTACATCTTGGGTTATGATTTCAGCTTGTCCAGACTTATACAGTGTGTGGATGCGAGATTCTGATCTTATAGGAAATTTCAGATGTGGAAATTGGATTCTAAGGCTTATGGGCTAGGTTGGATTAAGAAATTTCAGTCATGTTGCATTATCAGACCTATATGGGATAGGTTGACATGGGATCACCCTTGGGTATATGCATAGTGAGATTATACATCGACTTCATGGCTTTTGGAACAACTCTGGGCACGTTCGAGGACGAACGTATGTTAAAGTGGGGGAGGATGTAACGACCCGATCGGTCGTTTGGAGCAATTGCACACTCGGTTGATTGAGAGCATGAGTAGCTCAGTATGATGTATTGTGACTTATGTGAATCGTCGGTTTTGGTTTTCAGGTTATCCGGAGAGAATGGTCTCAGCTAGAAGCTTTAAATTTGAAAGGTTTGACCAAGTTTTGGCTTTTTAGTATTCGACCTCGGATGTAAATTTCAATGGTTCCATTAACTCCATTAGGTGATTTTGGACTTAGGAGTGCGTCCCAAATGTGTTTTGGAGGTCCGTAGTATAATTAGGTTAGAATTGGTGAAAGTTGAAATTTTGAAAAGTTTGACCAGGGAGCTGACTTTTTGATATAGGGGTCAGAATCCAGTTCTGAAAATTTTCATAGCTTCGTTATGTAATTTATGACTTGTGTGCAAAATTTGAGGTCAATCGGACTTGAATTGATAGGTTTCGGCATCGAAAATAGAAGTTGAAAATTCTTAGTTTCTTTAAGCTTGAATCCGTGTGTAATTTGGTATTTTGATGTTGTTTTGAGTGTTTCAAAGGTTCTACTAAGTTCATATGATGTTTTGGGACTTGATGGTATGTTTGGTTGAGGTCCCGGGGGACCTCGGGTGAGTTTCGGGTGGTTAACGAATCATTTTTGGACTTCGGTTGATGGTTGATATCTGCTGGTGTGAGTTTTCTTGTTTTTCTGCATCTGTCAAAATCGAGGTGGTCAAAATCAAGGTGGTTCATAACCAAGGGGCCATGATCAAGGGAAGGATCGAGGCCATGGTCGAGGGCAAGATCGAGGCCATGACCGACGGTAGACTGGGGGCAGCCTGGACAGAAACTTTAAGTTATAAAATAAGGGGACTTATCCCATTTTTCATTTTTGACGAATTAGAGCTTGGGTAGAGGCGATTATTGAGAGATATTTCAAGGAAAACATTGGGGTAAGTGATTCTTACTTGTTTTTGGCTAAATCTCATGATTATGTCTTCAATTTCATCATCTAATTTCTGACTTGGGATGAAAAATTTAGGAAAAAGAGGAAGTGCTATTGGGATGGATTTTTGAGGTTTTGAATGAGATTTTGTTGTTGGATTTGAGTAAATTTGGTATGTATGTACTTGTGAGTTAATGAGGATTCTAGTTTTGTAACTTTTGTCGGAATCCGAGACGTGGGCTCGGGGGCCGGGTTTGAGCCAAATTCGGGATTTTTTGTCTAATTTTATAATTTTCATGTGGAATTCATTCTTTTAGCGTATATTGATGATAACATACTGATTTTGGTTAGATTCAGAGCATTTGGAGGCCGAGTCAAGAGGCAAGGGCATCGCGGGTTAGAGTTTTGTCAGGTTTGAGGTAAGTAATGATTGTAAATCTTGTCTTGAGGGTATGAAATCCCGGAGTTCACATCGTTTCACTATTTTGAAGTGGCGCACATGCTAGATGACGAGCGTGTGGCGCGCACCATTGGGGATTGTGACTTGGTCCATCCCGTAGCAACTATTAAGTTACGTATTTGACTGGAAACTATATGATATTTTGTGTTTTAGAAAGTATTACTATGTTTTGGGCTGAATGCCATATTTGGGCCTCGTTCCAAGTTGTTTAGACCCTTAGGGGCTTTTTACTACTATTTCCTCAATGTTTTGATTTAAGATATGTACTCAGTCATGCTATCTTTTATTGATTTCCTCCGTTGATGCATACAATGATATTTTGGGCTGAGCACCCTGCTTTATTGATAGCCCGAGTGGCTTGAGAGGTTTCTGACTGAGTGAGACTGAGGTCCTATGTTGTGAGGATATTATGGGATCGGGTTGCACGCCGCAGCATGTTGTTATTGATTCATGATTTTTGTGAGGCTGTGGGCCTGATTGATTTATACCATGAGGTGGCTTGTTATAAGGCCGAGGGCCTGATTGATTTATGTCACGAGGTAGCTTTTTATAGTGCTTGGGTTATAGGAGCCCCTCCGGAGTCTGTACACCCACAGTGAGCGCGGGTACCCTGAGTGAGTGATGTGATGTTGCCTGAAGGGATGTTCTTGATTCATGTTGTGCCCGAGGGGCTGATTACGAGTGATTGTGAGGTTGCCCGAGGGACTGATTACGAGTGATTATGAGGTTGCCCGAGGGGCTGATTCTGAGTGATGTTATGCCCGATGGGCAGTTTATGATACATGTTTTGCCCGATGAGATATTTATGATTTTCATCACTTTTACTCTAAACTTCATTGGACCTCTGTTGAAACTGTTGGAAAATTATCTTCAAATGATTTTTACTGAAATTGGATTTTAAGCGAGATGATTTGACTTATATACTGTTTTGAAGGCAGGCTGTACTTACTGTGATTTTCATGACGTGGGTTTATATGTTTCTTACTGCTCAATCTTTATTTACATTTATTACTTACTGAGTTGGCGTACTCACATTACTTCCTGCACCTTGTGTGCAGATCCAGGGCTTGCTGGATGTGCTAGTAAGTTTTGATTCCGCCGTGGATCTGTTGGAGTTAGCAAGTTAGTTGCATGGAGATCACAGCCCTACTCTTCTCCCTCCTATATTCCTATAGATGGTATTAGTTGGTTTCCATATTGTATTGGTCTTAGTATTATCGGACAGTTCTTAGTACATGCTCATGACTAGTGACACCCTAATGTCGGGTTTTCTTCCGCACTGTTGTTTTGATTTAAACACCTTATGAAGGCTTATTGTTAAATAGCTTTAATTTTATTTTAAGAATAAAAATATTGATTGGTTTTGGTAATGTGTCGGCTTGCCTAGTACTACGATAGGCGCCATCATGACAGGGTAGTTTGGGTCGTGACACACACACTCTCTCTCTCTCTCTCACACACACACATACATTATATTGTAATTGATGATCAATCACATACATTACTACGTACTAAAACTTTATCAATTGATGAATTGGTGAACCAATATTATTCTATTTTAAATATGTTTAGTCGATTTTTATATTAACTCGTTTACTTAATGCTGATAACTTCTTTCGTTTATTTAATTTGTGATCTATATATACATGTCAAAGAAGTTTAGTATTCTTCTATATTTCATTCATTCATCACTAATAATGCATGACATAGATTAATCGATATAGGTCGAGACATTTTATTTTTAATATTAATTGATATTGGTCGAGACATTTTGTTTTTAATATTCATCGATGCATCTAAGTAAGTTATAAGTCGATGAATCAATTTACAAATAGATATATTTGATGATGATCAATTATATATACTAATTAGATTATTGCTTCTTCATAAGTCTATTCCCAAAGAAACCGACCCAGTGGCCCTAGCGCTTCACGTTCTTAGATGTGGCTATATACACACACACACACACTTCGTTGTACTACTTAACTATATATAGCTTGTTATAGTATATGTTAGTGTATTCATTATTTGTATTACAAAATAAAGTGTTAACGGATTATATCTATATTATTTAGATAGTAAATATTAATGTGATTCAAAAGTTTGACCATATTTGACCTATGAATCGACCGAAGTTGGTTGGTTATTTTCAAGAAATTTCCGTCCGCTTTGGACAGTTTTTGGTCGCTTTTGTTGACCGACCAATATTGGTCGGTATTGTTCCGTAGGAATTTCCCTGATTTCTAGTAGTGTCATTGCCCATGCCCATGTCCCAAAATCTTCAAAAATAAAATTACGTGAAATACCCTCACCATTGACGAAAAAATAAACCTCCTCATTCCATCATTTCACGGTAGCTTTAAAAAAATGCAACAACAAATTGAATGTCTATTATTTTCGTTAAGGGTCGTTATTAGCAAGTAGATCATGACCATCTAGTTGAAATGATCCACAATCCAATGGTAAAATTATCTTTATTTCTTAGTATATCTTAAAAAGAATAGCACTTTATTTTGTCCATGAAATTGTACTGAGTTCAATAATATAATACAAGGACTAAAATCATGATAAAATAACAATAATAATGCTCTCAAATTTTATGTTTAAATAATACTCATCACCAACAACATTGCGTTCTTTTCAGTTGGTAATACTCCCTTATGATGGTGTCAAAATAAAGTAAAAGAAAAAAAGAAATTCTCTTTGGCAAGCACCAACTAAATATTAACAAAAAAAAAAAGAATAATCTAGACAACCTAGGAGTAGGTGCAACACCACGTTATAGTAATCCAAAATCCATAAAACTAAAAATTCTGACTCCGCCTCGACCTAGTAAAAGCAGATCCCAAGCATACCGATGATGAAAAACCACAGAAAAGAAAGGGATGAATAAGCACTTTTTTCAGACGGATTAGCATTTCCTTGGACACTCTTTGCCTGAGAACCACTAACTTGTACATGAACTTTTTGGCCAATTTGGCAATGACCAGGAACCCCGCAAAGGTAATAGTAATCTCCAGGGGCTGAAAGTGTATAAGAGTCGTTGCCTGTGTTTAAAGTGGCTATTGGAGATGTAACTGTGCATGAGTCATATTCTTGGCTGCTCACTTGCATCACATTGTGGTATTTGTTGTTGTAGTTGAAGACTGTACGTATAAAAAAAAGAAGAATATTATAACAAATTTACCATGCAATAACAAGTTGTAATTTATAGGTCTCAGTGTTATACTTTTCTTTTAGTCTGTCTCGAAAAGAATGTTATATTTTTTTATTTAAAAATAATTTAATTATACTTCCTGCTTTACCTTTAATAGGATGATTTATAACCATAATCTCCTCGGGAATAAGACGTAACTCCTGTGGTTTCTTTTATAATTAAAAAAACCAAGATCCCTTTCAATACGGGCTCAAAGGCCGACCTCTTCCGAGCCAAAGCTAAAAAGGAAGTCGGACCAAATCGAGGTGGCTCTAAACTCAGGTTTGCCTACCTCTCTAGTTACAGAGAGAGGAGAGGGGTTTCGAAACCTTAATTCAAGATAGAAATCTCGCTAGAAAACTAGCCATATCGATCTAGGAAAGTGGTGACAACGAAAAGGCTTTTAAGCCTGAGGGAGCAAGGCAGCCAGCCTTTCTGCAAAATCAATGTCCGCCTCGTCGCTGCTTTCGGGTGATTGGAGAATAGCTATGGGGTTGCATACAACGAAGAATGGAGAGAATGAACCTAGAGAAAGGAAGTAATCGGATAGAGAGCCCCCCGCTTGCCTTTCAGATACGAGTGAGTGAGCGCTTTTTCTGTTATAAATGAATAACCTCTCCATTTATTTTCAAGCTTGCTCTTTAAACCGGCCTATCGCTCTCCTCTATGAAAAGGTCCTGAAAACCATGTCTTTCGAACCGAACGCAATGCCCGTCTTCCAAATTAGAAAAAAGGAACATTTATGACTTGTTTTAGAGCACAAACTTCAGAAATTTTCTATGCTTTCTTAAACTCCACATAGAATCAAACACCGCCACATAAAATAAGACGGAAGAATAGTAACTTTTTTATTTGTTTGTAAATATACTGGTGTTCATATATAAACACGGATTTCCTACTTAATTAGTTGAGAAAATTAGTAGTATAGAGTAGCATGAAAGTAATTTGGGAAAATCATGAAAACATCTTTTGTTTTTCTTATATAGGGTTCTGAATATGTCTTACTTCGTACATTAAAAAGTCAAAGTAAGAGAAAAATCATGGATATATTAGCCTTCAAGCATTTACTTTGAGTTGTATCAAGTCCGCATAAGGAAAGCAATATAGAGCCGAACATCTCTATAATAATCTCATCTGGTTTAATATTTTTTTACTGTTATAGTGAAGTGTAGTTATAAATGACATAAATAACATAACATAAAAATTAATTTTGAAAAAAATTTGGCTTTTATAGTGAATGGTTGTTATATAAAGATGTTATTATAGAAATGTGTGATTGTATGTCCTTATATCAAGTCGTTACTCTACCCATTAGTTTAAGTTATGTGCACGACAATGTATAGATTTCTCTTCAGGACACGCATGATATGGTAAATATTATTTACAATATCAATGTATATAATTTAAATATTCGTAACCCTGATTTCCTTATAGTCGAAACATGAAAGAACTATATACGATGACATAAGAATATATAAAATAGAGGAAATTAATTCTTACTCAGTGTATCATTGACTTGAAATTTCTTCGTAGAAGCCCAGTGATTGTAATCAACTTTCCCTATAATGGTCCAACCTTGTGAGTCTCCAACCTCATATAAAGTGGCCATGGAGAGTCTCATGGAAGTGGCTATAACTGCAATTATGAAGCGGAAAAGTGTTATCTTTGTAAAAACCATGGCTAAGCTTCGGAGAGAATAGTGTGAATAATAATGCTTTTATGGATGTAAAGGCCCCCTTAAATAAGCACGATATAAAACCATAATTACTACGAAACCAATTATATTATTTTTATTGGAAATTTTGTTTACTCAATTTATGGAAATTAATAATAAGGAAATAATGTAATAATTAAGTACTTAAGCATCACGACACCTAAATGTAGCTAGGAAAAGCAAGGTTTGAATTATTACAGAATTCTCCTTTCCTGCTAAGGAATATGAATAAAATAGGAAAATGTCAAAACTGAAAACTTTGCCGAAGTGGCGTTACCTTCGTACACTCAAAGAAATACTTTAAGTAGAATTTTAATTTTTCCGTGTACGCAACATAAAAATATATATGCCCTCATAAGGTTAGTAATATTTTTCGTAGTTTTATCGAAAAAAATTATTAGGAAATTTTTTATTTTTAGCTCTTGCAATTGTTTTGGTCAACACCAATAATAAACTTTGTTTTTCTCAACATTTTGAGGCTTTTTGACGCATAAAATAATAAAAAGTTACAACCCAACACAACACTTTAGACCCACGTTGCCACAATTTAAGTTTACGTACATCCGCATAATTAATTCTTTTTTCTAAAACAGTGTGTAAGTGGTATGTATTGTAAAGCCTAGTCTATTTGAATCCTTAAGCCTAGAGTTAACACTCGTACGTGAAATCTTTATGGTAAGATTCATTTAAAAGTCTTAAGTTGGCAAAAGTGTCTAAATAGATTTTAAATGATGATCTAGAGTTAAGTTGCGTGAGAGCTGTCTTGGTTCATTACGGTTATCCGATTTGCCTAGCAAGTGTGTTAGGCGCTGATAGTTTCCAGGACTCCATAACTGTAAAGAGACTTGGTCCTTTACCAGTTCCCTCAGAGTTATCGATGGAAACAATAAGTAAAAGAAGCGCGGGATTTTTACGTGGAAAAATCCCAACTTAAGNAAAGAACCTGCTCTGATACCAATTGATAGTTTCTAGGACTCCACAAACTGTAAAGAGACCTGGTCCTTTACCAGTTCCCTCAGAGTTATCGATAGAGACAATAAGTAAAAGAGGCACGGGATTTTTACGTGGAAAAATCCCAACTTAAGGGGACAAAAACCACGACCTACACTGGTAGGATTTCAACTTCACTAATTTGTAATCTCAACTATTACAAGTCACTTTGTAATGACTCTCTTACAAAGACTTTGGACCACTAACTTGTAATACACTTATTACAAGCTACTTTGTTACTCACTAGTGACAAAGACTTTAACTTATGACTACACTAGTCACAACACAAACACTGATGGTTATGATTTTAGGATTCCTAATACAAAGCTTCTAAGAAAGCAAGATAGGATACAATAGAAAGCAAAACACAAGATTACAACTCAATTAATGAACGCCTAACAACATGTAGTGAAACTGGTCCGTCTTAGTGGAGTTGTCTTCTTGTTCTTGACACACTTGAGCCTTCAATGCAAGAGCCACTCTTCAATGCTTGAGAGAATGTTAGTAAATGCTCAAGTGAATATCTTGTTTGTCTTCCAACAAGATATTATATCTCTAGGACATCCCAAGAAGGATGCTCATGCTTAGTTGGTACAATCTTCAACCAGTGGGAAGTGACTGTTGCACTGTTACTGCACTATAGCGTGTACAGTTGCAGGCAGTCACTTTTCTGTCACAACTTTCCAGCTGTAGAGTTGACCTGTACTTCCGTCAGTGAGAATGTTAAGGGATCAGGTCCCTAATCTGTTTCCTGTGAGTTCAGATGCACACTGCCCAGATTTCTTAAGTTCATGCTGACTGATTGTGCTGGTTACGCATGAGGTCCTTTATCTGGTTCTTTACATAAAGCTTTGTTAGATCATCAAAACAGAATACTAACCCATCAATTTTCCCCTTTTTGATAATGACAAACTTTTATAATTGATGAACAATTATATAGTGTTATATAATCTAACTTAACCAGATACAAGACCAGGACCCCATATTGTTCCCCCTGTCTGTGTGCTTCCCCATTAAACCCTTCTTCTTTATCAATGATATCTTCCCCTCTTTTGGCATCATAAAAAAACAGATCCAGACAGAAAGCATAAAGAAGTCTAACAAAGCTAACTCATGCCCCATGTGTGCACACAACATGATAGAAAACAGAAGGAAGAGGCAAGCAGGAAATAGCAGAACATTAAGAAGCTGATTCATTCATACCAAAATAGTTGTTACATACAGAGAAGTCATTGATTGGGATAGCAAAGACTTAATTTGGACTGCTGAAAACGGGAGCAGCTAGGTGGGATCCAATGACCAAACACAAAAAGAGCAAAAAAAGTATTACAAACCACAAACATCATCAATAACATACAGAGACTGGACAGAGACGGAATCCTAGGGGGTACTAGAAGAGGAAGGCTTGAAGGAGGAGGCAACAAGATTCTTGAGAACCAAATCCATACGGGTATTTGCAGACGATTGTTCCCCCATAAGTTTCTCCCGTAGGTTCTCTACCTATTTCCTAAGCTCAGTGTTCTCTTTGGTGAAGCGGGTAACCTCCTCAGTTGAAGAATGAGCAGCACCAGGTCCCCCAGAGGCTTGACTCAACTGAGTCTCCAAAATAGCAATCTGAGCCTTCAACTCCCGGATCACTTCATTGGCATCATTCAGTCTATTGATCAATTGGGATATGGTAGAAGTTCTACCCCCAGGTTTCTGAAAATATTCACATTCCTCTAAGGTCGTTTTGGAGAAGGTCTGCTTGCGGGTCCCTACTCGGGAGTTTGCAACAGGCACTTTGTAGAACTCAAATACCCGAGTAAGTAGGAAACCATACGGGAGCCCATGATTACCATCCTTGACATTTACCACTTTGCTAATATTTTCAATCATGAGAGCAGGCAAGTTGATAAGGGTGAAGGAATCAAGAGACTCTATCAATGTCAAATCAACCTTGGAGGCAATTGATCGCCTTTTAGCACGGGGGAGAAGTACTTTATTTACCAGTTCGAATAAGAGCTGGTAAACAGGGAGCATAGCTTTCTTGTGGACTCGTTCCCCTTGCTGAATCGTGCCCGCCTTAATAATGGCTTGCCGAAAGTTTTCCTCACAAGCAGTACATCAGTTTTCACAGAAGACAGTCCCCTAGATGGAACTTGAAGAATTTTTCCCAGAGCAGCGTCGTCAAAAACAATGTCGACTCCTTCCACTAGAACACAAATATGATTCTCAGCAGGTTTAAATAGAGATGCATAAAAGTCTTTCACTGCATCCTCATAGACTTTGGGCACACTCACATTGAAGAGATGGTGCCATTTCTGAAACTCAATCATGGCCACAATTTGGCGCATTCCAGCCATCTCGCAAATCTCTGGGTCAAACATCCGACCCCATAGTACCCTTTGACTCATCACATTCTCTTGCCACTTGCCACTGTCACTTGGTATTGTTTGCACTGAACCTGGTTCCTCAACAGTTTTCACTTCTCTTTTTTGTTTTCTTGACCTTTGCACAGACTTTACCGTAGAACATTCTACAGCCATGAACCTTTTAACACTAGCTTCACCAACTTCAGCTCGCTTGAGCTTTTCACTGCTTTTCACAGGCATCACACAAGGTTTTCTTTGCCCTTTATCCACATCTCCATCCACAAACCTTTTAGAAGGAGATTTTCTTGTGACCAAGGAACTTGGTTCCTCTTCTGCATCCTCTTCCACCTCAACCACAGGAATGTTGTCATCCACCACCACCTTCTTCCCCTCCTTCAGCAGGTGAGCACAGCAAGATGCGGCTGCAACATATTCTGCTTCAGCTGTGGAGAGAGCCATAGAGTTTTGCTTTCTTGTACCCCATGAGATTAGGCAAGACCCAAGGAAATGAGCCATTCCTGAGGTGCTTTTCCTATCCATCAAATAACCTGCATAATCAGCGTCAGCATAACCAACAAGATTGAAATTTTCACCTAAGGGATAGTACAGAACCAGGTCCTGTGTGCCTCTGAGATAGCGTAGGATTCTTTTGGCAGCTTTTAGGTGAGACTCCTTAGGATTTGATTGAAACCCGGCACATAGCCCCACGCTAAACACGATATCTGGCCTGCTTGCAGTGAGGTAGAGTAGAGAGCCAATGATTCCCCTGTACATTATTTGGTTTACAGGAGATCTAGAGTCATCCATGTCAAGCTTGGTTGCAACTGCAATGAGGGTGTCGATCACTTTTGATTCCTCCATGTCAAATCTTTTCAGCAACTCATTGATGTATTTTTGCTGGCTAATACAGGTTCCCTTCGTGGGTTGCTTTACTTGAAGACCCAGAAATAAGTTCAGTCCCTCCATCATACTCATCTCGAACTCACTGCTCATGAGTTTGGCAAATTCCTTGCACAGTGAGTCTGTTGTAGCCCCAAATATAATGTCATCCACATACACCTGAACAATGAACAGGTTCCTCCCCCGTTTCTTCAGGAACAGTGTGTTGTCAATCTTTTCTCGAGTGAACCCATTGTCCATCAAAAACTCTGATAGTCTCTCGTACCAAGCTCTGGGAGCTTGCTTCAGGCCATACAGAGCTTTTTCTAATTTGAACAGATACTCTGGGTGTATATGACTTTCAAATCCTGGAGGTTGCTTAACATATACCTCTTCTTTGAGGAAGCCATTCAAAAAGGCACTCGTCACATCCATTTGAAACAGGGTGAATTCCATATGAGATGCAAAAGTAATAAGAATCCGGATGGCTTCCATGCGAGAAACAGGAGCAAACATTTCATCATAATCAATCCCTTCTTCCTGATTGTATCCTTGAACAACAAGCCTTGCTTTGTTCCTTGTGGTGTTTCCATTTTCATCCAGCTTATTCCTGAATACCCACATGGTTCCTATGATGGTTCTATCTAAGGGTCGAGGTTCCAGGTGCCAAACCTTGTTTCTCTCAACTGGTGCAGCTCCTCTTGCATAGCAACGATCCAGTCTGCATATTTCAGAGCTTCCTTGATTGGTTCTATTTGGTATAGGAAGGCTGAAAAGGCTATGGAGTTTCTGTTTTGGATCTAGTTTGAACTCCTGAATCAAGGGGAGTAATTATGTTATCAAGGGGATGAGAGCTTTTGTGTTTCCAATTAGGAACTTGGATTTGGTTAGTGGAGGAACTTGGTACATCAGAGGGATTTCCATGCATTCCTTGTTCTGCAACTTGTGGGGTACCTTGCACGGCATCTCCAACTCTTTCTTCAGCTTCAGTAGTGGTAATAGAGGTATCAAGGTCCTCATGTGTATTTGAGGAAGTGGTTGCACTGCCTTCACTTATTTCCCTCATCTAGCTCATCATGTCAGCTTTCCCATTTGAGACATCTGATATTTCTCCAGGAACCAAAAGTGGTTCATTGTCTTGATCATCAATATTTCTATCCTTGTTTTGGGAAGGTGTCTCATTAAATAACACGTGAATGATCTCTTCTACACATTGGGTTCTCTTGTTGTATACTTTGTAGGCTTTTATTTGAGAGGAGTATCCCAAGAAGATTCCTTCATCACTTTTTGCATCAAACTTTCCAAGTTGATCCTTCCCATTGTTCAGGACATAACATTTGCATCCAAAAGCTCTCAGATGAGTTATCTTCGGCTTTCTTCCATTGAGCAGCTCATAGGGGGTTTTGTTTAGGAGGGACTTGATCATGCACCTATTCACCAAATAGCACGCAGTGTTGATTGCCTCATCCTAGAAATTTTTTGCAATCCCACTGTCAATAAGCATTGTTCGTGCCATGTCTTCCAAAGTTTTGTTTTTCCTTTCGACCACACCATTTTGCTGAGGAGTCCTTGGAGCTGAGAAATTGTGAGTGATTCCATTCTCATTGCAAAAATCATCAAATTTTGCATTATCAAATTATGTCCCATGGTCGGATCTGATGCAGGCTACTTTCAACTCCATCTTCACTTGGATTTTCTTGACCAATGCCATAAATACTTTGAAGGTTTCATCTTTTGCTCTTAGAAACAATGTCCAAGTGAATCTTGAGTAGTCATCCACCATCACGGAAATATACTTCTTTCCACCCCTTCTTGGAATCCTCATTGGACCGCACAGATCCATGTGAAGCAGTTCCAGAGGTTTTGATGTCCTAACATCATTCTTTGGCTTGAAAGATGATTTCACATGTTTTCCTCTGGCACATGCATCACACACTCTCTGTTCCTTGAACTTTGATTTAGGCAGACCGCGAACCAGGTCCTTCTGTATTAGTTTATTCAACAAAAAGAAGCTTGCATGACCCAGTCTTCTATGCCATAGTTCCGCATCATCATCAATTGCCTTTAAGCAGTTTACCTCACCAGCTTCCAACGATTCAAGGTAAGCAACATAGATGTTCTTGTGTTGCTTGGCAATCAACATTACTTCACCAGTTACTAGGCTAGTAATTGTACATACTTTGGATAAGAATTCAACTTTGTTTCCTTTATCGCAGATTTGTGACACACTCAAGAGACTATACTTAAAACCGTCCACATAGTACACATTCTCAATTGAGTGCTCAAGAGATCTGCCAACCCTTCCAACACCGAGAATGTACCCCATTTTGCCATTGCCAAAGGATACATCTCCTCTTTGCAGGGCTTTCAGTGAGAGAAAATCTGTGGTGTTTCCAGTCATGTGCTTTGAGCATCCACGGTCCATAATCTATTGCAACCCTGCTTCTCTCACTGGTCACTGCACATAAAGATTAAGGGTTAGACTTAGGAACCCAAACAATTTTGGGTCCCTTGTAGTTAGGAAAAGGATGAATAAGAGCTCTCCTAGTCCAAGCAGACAAGGATCTGTTTTTCTTCGAGGGACCTGGTCCCCATGGTTGAGTCACTCTGTCAGCAAACACTTTGTTTTTCTGAAAAGATTTAGCTCTGACAGGGCAACTTTCTTTAAAGTTCCCATTGTTCCACAGTGGGTACAGAGCCAGTTGTCTGGGACAGTGACATACTTGCTGTGAGGGTATTTTCTCCTTTTGGAACCAGGCCCCTTGCCTGTTTCCACTGTTGTTCAAGTACATGGCAGTGACAACATCTGTGGACCAGGTCCATTTTAGTGATTTATCAAGATCCATTTTTAGTTTAATCATTTCAGCTTGAAGTTGCTTGTTTTTCTCAAGTTCACAGCACATGCTTGTTTTGACATCAGTTATTTCCTTTTCAAGCTTAATATATTTCTCACTGGCTACCTCCTTCCCTTTTTCTATGGTCACTTTCCTATGTTCTAGTTTGAGTTCCTCAATTGATTCCTCTAGGTTAGTGATCACTACTAAAAGATCATCTCTTTCTTGTTCAACAACACTTATTTTCTCAACTAAAGTATTCTTCTCAGTGTTCAGGTTCTCCATTATTTCCTTCAGGTCTACTACCACTATGGTTAGATCATCTCTCTCATCTTCTGCACTATTTGTTCTTTCACCTAGTGCTTCCTTTTCTTTCTCAAAATTGCTTATGGTCTCGTTTAGGTCCACAACAACCACCATGAAGTCATCTCTCTCATTTTCTACATTGTTTAGTCTACAAGTTACAGATTCATTTTCTTTTTCAAGATAACTTATGGTTTCTTTTAAATCTACCACACAAACAACTAGATCATCTCTAGTCTGTTCAGTTTCTCCTAGCTCTATGGTTAATGAATCTTTATCATCAACTAGGCTGCAGTAAGCATCAATAAGAACATTTGCTAATGACATTAATTTTTTTGAGGAGTAGGATTTCAGATTTCTCTGAGCATTCCTGAAATTTACCTCATCATTTTCACTTTCTTCATCATCATCAGACTGTGCCATTAGCGCAAACAGTGAATCATACTCCTTCGCCTTGTTCTCTACTGCCATCATGGAACTGTTGCCTGCTTCTGTTTCCTCTTCTGATTCACTAGAGGAATCTCCCTAGGCAGCAAGAGCTTGCTTCACAACATTATCAGCAGCACTCTTCCAGCTGAATCGTTTGTTAGGAACCTAGTTCCTCTTGGTTGTTTTGTCAACATTGTTCTTGTAGGGCTCCTGCTTCAACAGTGGACAGTCTTTAAAGTGTTCAGGTTTTCCATACTTGTGGCAGAGATCATAGTTCCTTGATTTGCTTGAACTACCCGCTCTTGGTATACCTTCATTCCTTTTACCATCTTTTGAAATCTCTTAGTAAGATAAGCCATGTCACCATCTTCTTCACTTGAATCATTTTCTTCAGCTTTTAGAACCAGGTTTTTTTCCCTTTTTGGTTCTCTTCTCTCACTTTCTTTTTTCTTCTTCAACTCATATGTATTTAGATTCCCAACCAACTCATCCATTGTTAGAGTTTGTAAGTCTTTTGCTTCAGTAATAGCATTCACTTTGCTTTCCCAAGAACCAGGTAAGACAATCAGAATCTTCCGAACCAGCTTGTTTCTGGGAATTATCTCACCTAGAGAGTGAAGCTCATTTATGATGGATGTGAATCTAGTATGCATGTCTTGTATAGACTCATCATCCTTCATTCGAAACAGCTCATACTCAGTTGTAAACATGTCAATCTTGGACTGCTTGACCTGAGTTGTTCCTTCATGAGCAGTTTGTAAAGCCTCCCATATCTCCTTTGCTGATTGGCAGGCTGAGATTCTGTTGTACTCATCAGGTCCTATACCGCATACCAAGATCTTCTTGGCACGAAAGTTCTTCTCAATAGCCTTCCTATCAACTTCACTGTATTCTTTCCTTGTTTTAGGCACCAATGGACCATCTTCTCCAACCTTATTCATAGGGACGTGTGGACCATCACAAATGACATCCCATAGTTCGGAATATTCAGCCATTATAAAATCGTGCATACGAGTTTTCCACCACCCGTAATATTGACCATTGAATCTATGAGGTCGATATGTTGACTGTCCTTCTTCAAAGTTTGGTGGAGCAGCCATTACAGATCCTTTTTAGGTGCTAACCTTTTAGAAAGAACCTGCTCTTATACCAATTGATAGTTTCCAGGACTCCACAACTGTAAAGAGACCTGGTCCTTTACCAGTTCCCTCAGAGTTATCGATAGAGATAGTAAGTAAAAGAAGCACAGGATTTTTACGTGGAAAAATCCCAACTTAAGGGGACAAAAACCACGACCTACACTGGTAGGATTTCAACTTCTCTAACTTGTAATCTCAACTATTACAAGTCACTTTGTAATGACTCTCTTACAAAGACTTTGAACCACTAACTTTTAATACACTTATTACAAGCCACTTTGTTACTCACTAGTGACAAAGACTTTAACTTATGACTACACTAGTCACAACACAAACACTGATGGTTTATGATTTTAGGATTCCCAATACAAAGCTTCTAAGAAAGCAAGATAGGATACAATAGAAAGCAAAGCACAAGATTACAACTCAACTAATGGACGCCTAACAACATGTAGTAAAACTAGTCCGTCTTAGTGGAGTTGTCTTCTTATTCTTGACACACTTGAACCTTCAATGAAAGAACAACTCTTCAATGCTTGAGAGAATGTTAGTAAATGCTCAAGTGAATATCGTGTTTGTTTTCCAACAAGATATTATATCCCTAGGACATCCCAAGAAGGATGTCCATGCTTAGTTGGTACAATCTTCAATCAATGGGAAGTGATTGCTGCACTGTAGCGTGTACAGTTGCAGGCAATCACTTTTCTGTCACAGCTTTCCAGCTGTAGAGTTGACCTGTACTTTCGTCAGTGAGAATGTTAAGGGATCAGATCCCTAATCTGTTTCCTGTGAGTTCAGATGCATACTGCCCAGATTTCTTGAGTTCATGCTGGTTGATTGTGCTGGTTACGCATCAGGTCCTTTACATAAAAGTTTGTTAGATCATCAAAATAAAATATTAACACATCAGGCACCATCACAATGGGTTGTGACTTTGGATTGTGACAACTGTGACATGAGGATTATGAGACGATGTTATTTTAGGACCCTTTGTTAGTTGACCTTCGGGTCCCGTTCTTATGAGTTTATTCGATTTATCTGTATTTCTATTGTCTTTTATTTGTTATCCGTATAGGTACACCACTTCGTCGAGGCTAGGCTCGACACTTATGGAATGCATGGAGTCGGTTAAACTCATACTACACTTCTGCACTTCTTGTGCAGGTCCCGGTATTGGTCCTAGCAGCGCATAAAGGAGATTGCTCGGATCAGATCTATTAAGAAGACTTGATGTTATTTGTGGCTTGAATTATTTCCTTGTATATTTAGGAAAACCATAATCCCTATAGGTTTAGGAAAACCCATTGTCCTAATAGATTTGGGAAAGGAAAACCTATAGTCCTTGTCTAATTGGGAAACCTTTCTCTTATAGGATTGGGACTATATGGGATCTATATATAGGGGTTGTAGTTGGGGATCTTATAGATTGTACTGTGTTTTTCTTCTCATTCATAGTGAAAAACTCTCTCTGCTTTTGTCCTGAGGATTAGGCTTAGTCGAACCTCGTTAAATCCTTGTGTTGATTTTTCTTCTCTATTTGCTTTGTGTGTGATTGTGTGCTAGTTAACCCATGATATTTCACAACAATTGGTATCAGATCAAGGTTCAGGTTTCTACATACAATCTATGGTTAAGATGTCTTCGTCATCTTCAACAAAGTACGAAGTAGAGAAATTTGACGTGGGTTCTAGTTTCAGTCTATGAAAGATTAGGATGAAATCATCCCTAGTGTTACAAAGGTTATGGAAGGCAATTGATGAGGATTTTCCCAAAGAGATGAAAGAGACAAAGAAGGAAGACCTGAAGGAGAGGGCTTTGAGTGCGATCTTCATGAGCGTTACAAATAGCGTTCTTCGGGAAATTGTTGAAGAAACTTATGCAGCAACGACATGAAGGAAGCTGGAAGATCTGTATTCTAAGAAATCACTAACAAACCGCCTCTACCTGAAAAAGAGGTTATACAATCTCCATATGAATGAAGGTACATATGTTAAAACTTATATTGATGAGTTTAATTCAATTATAATGGACCTGAAGAATGTGGATATCAAAATTAAGAGTAAGGATCAGGCCTTGATTGTGTTATGTTCTTTACCATCATCTTATGATACTTTTGCCGATACGCTGCTATATGGAAAAGGAAACATTTCACTGGAAGGTGTTAGTAATGCACTAAAATATAAAGAGTTGAAAAAGAGCTTTCCAGGCAACAGAATTAGAGGAAGAACACAAACACAAGGAATTTAACAGGAAAAAGTCAACCGCCAGATCAAAGTCTAGAGCAATAAAGAAATATTGTTATGAGTGCAAGGAGCAAGGTCACTACAAGAGAGACTGCCCTAAGCTGAAGGAGAAAAGAGGGAAGCAGAAAATAGATAATTCGGCAAATATTGTTGACACTGGCAATAATTCTGATGATAGTGACTACGTAGAGGAAGTCTGTGCTGTGAGTTCTAGTCATGGGTAGAATTCTTGGGTTCTTGATTCTGGTGCTACTTTTCACATGTGTCCACATAAGAATTGGTTTGCAACTTACAAGAAAATGAGTGGGACTGTCTACATGGGAGATGATAATCCATTACCAGTAGAGGCGGTTGGTAACATCAAATTGAGAATGTTTATTGGAATTATCAGAAACTTTGAGTGTTGGCATGTTCCTCAGATAAAGAGATATTTGATTTCTCTTTCGAATTTGGAGTTTGGATGATCAATGGTATAAATTTCACTCCGAGAATGGAATACTTAAGGTGTGTAAAGGCTCCATGGTACTCATGAAAGGTAAACTGCATTCTAAATTGTATCATCATCAGGCTAGTGTAGTTGAAGGGGAAGTTGTTGTAGCTTCTGGGGAAAGTGATCTGAATCAGCCTCAGTTGTGGCACTTGCGACTTGGCCATATGAGTGATAATAGATTGTCTTTGTTGAGTAAGCAGAATTTGCTGAATGGGTACAAAAATCAAGTTTTAAATTTTTGTGAGCATTGTGTGTTTGGTAAACAGACAAAAATAAAGTTCAGCAAGAAGGCCGAGCACAAGACCAGAGACAAGTTAGATTATATACACTCTGACTTGTGGGGTCCAAACAGAGTTCCCTCCAAGAGTGGTGACATGTATTTTATGACTTTGATTGATGATTACTCAAGGATGGTGTGGGAGTATTTTCTGAAAACAAAAGATGAGGCATTTCCGACATTTGTTAAATGGAAGANATCCCTCACATAAGCATCTTCGAACTGACAATGGGTTGGAATTTTGCAATTCTGAGTTCGATAATTTCTGCAGCAGAGAGGGCATAGTGAGACATCGCACTTGTGTCGGAACACCACAACAAAATGGTGTTGCAAAATGTATGAACATAACGCTTTGTGATAGGGCACGAATCATGATTTCACACTCATGCGTTAGCAAAGATTTTTGGGCTGAAGCAATCAATACAGCTTGTTATCTGGTCAACAAATCTCCATCCACAACTATTGAATTCAAAACGCCTTTTGAGGTATGGTCCGGTTCGCCTGCTGATTATTCAAATTTAAGGATATTTGATTGTCATGCTTATGCTTATGTGAGGGATGAAAAACTTGAGTCGAGAGCAAAGAAGTGCATATTTCTAGGGTATGCAACTGGAGTGAAAAGTTATAGGTTGTGGTGCACAGATCAAAAGACTCCACGACTAATTATCAGTAAGGATGTAACATTCAATGAATCTGCCTTACTCGACGGTCAGAGGGAGAAGGCAATAGCAGAAGCAGATTGTGGTATCAATGACCGCATTGAGCTAGAAATTGAATCTCCACTAGCTCAGTCCACTAGTTCTAAAGTAAAGGAAGTGGAGGAGGTGCAAAATAATAATCAAGATGATAATGTTGATGCACCTGCGCAACAACCATATTGCATTGCAACAAGCAAAGAGAAAAGAGTGATCAACCGACCGCAAAGGTTTGCAAACGTGGTTGATGGGAATCTTCTTGGATATACGAATCCAGTGGGATTTGCTTTGGCAGTCGCAGAGACCGTTGATGCATTTGATTGTTATATCTACTCAAAAGCTATTCAGAGTACAGAACCAAATCGATGGATTAGTGCTATGGCTAAAGAGATTGAGTCTCTTAACAAGTTTAGGCGTTGACCAGAATCGGTTGATGTGTGCCGCAATAGATAGAGCCCTTGCGAGGGATGAGGGCAAGGTAGAGAGACGTTGTTCCTGTTGATGAAGAGAATTCAAGCCAAGGGGAAGATTTGTTATTTTTGGCTTGAATTATTTCCTTGAATTTTTAGGAAAACCATAATTCCTATAGGTTTAGGAAAACCCATTGTCTTAATAGATTTGGGAAAGGAAAATATATAGTCCTTTTCAAATTGGGAAACCTTTCTCTTATAGGCTTGGGACTATTTCGGATCTATATATAGTGGTTATAGTTAGGGATCCTATAGATTGTACTGTACTTTTCTTTTCATTCATAGTGAAAAACTCTCTCTGTTTTTGTCCCGAGGATTAGGCTTAGCCGAATCTCGTTAAATCCTTATGTTGATTTTTCTTCTCTATTTGCTTTGTGTGTGATTGTGTGCTAGTTAACTCACGATATTCTACAACACTTGAAGTAGAGTTGCATTCCGCAACCCACGATATATGATATATGCCGAAAAGTGCATGTTTTTGAGTATGTTTATATATTATTTCTCATGTGAGTTATGAGAGATCACATGGTTTTTGAAGTGAAAATATGCTCATTACGTGTTTCTTATGTATAGGAATAAACTTGCGTGGAAAAGGATCAAATGGGAGAAAAATTGGTGAAAAAGAGCTGAAGAGAAAAGTCCCGGACAGCAAAGCGACACTCACTTCGCCAGACCGGGACCGAAGCAAAAGAAATCAGGAAAGTCCCGGACAGTGAAGTGAGGGTCACTTCGCCAGACAGGGACCGGGGCCAGAAAAATTCAACTTTTCCAATCCGAACTAGGAGAAAGAATTTCGGCCCAAAAAAATCCTAATCATTATAAATACATCCTAAAACATGATTTTATGAGGGAGACACTACTTTGGAAGGAGAGAAGACATTAGGAGGCAAGAACATGCGAGGAGCAAGAAGGAGAAGGATTCAACTTCAAGTTTTTTCCTCTTTCTTCTTCTATTTCCATTATTGGTTATGAATTCTCGTATTGTAGTTATGCATACTATTATGAATAGTTAATTTGTTATCTAGGGTTTTGATGGAAACTTTTGTAGGATGAATTCTAGTTATATTTTTATATAATTAAGATGTTGGATTTCTCTACTTGTTCAACTACGTGTTTGTTGTTGTTGATCGAATGGCCATCAATTGACGGTGCCTACTTAGTGTGTACTGCTCGAGAGAGAGTATATATTTAGGTAGTTGTTGAACAACATCACTCCTACCGTATGTGAAAGATCAATACGGAGGGTTTAAATGCAGGATTAGAGATAACGAAACCTTGATGCGATCGTAGTGAGCGGTGAATTAGTGTCAGCTAGTGTAGTTCGAGAGAATACATCTAGTAAATTGTGGTAGTTGCTCTAGGGAAAATTACGGCAACCAAAGTACTCACGATCGGTAGAGAATACTTAGGAAAAATTATAGGAGGCATAGCGGGGAAGATTCCGACAATTGAGGAAATCATAACTCTAGGCCTCCTTTACCTTCTAATTATTATCCTTGTTAACTGATAATTTTACTACTTTTTAGATTTGTTAGTTAATTAGTTTAGAATAAAAAAAATCACATTCTTTATAACTTAGAAATTGTTCGAGCTTGTCTATTTAGTGATATTAAACAGTTGTAGCTAAACCTTAGTTCTCTATGGGGTTTGACTCTGAACTTTTAGACCGAATTATATTTGCAGCGACCGCTTATTCTTTTTAGGACTAGAGTTGGGCGTGATCAAAATTTGGCGTCGTTGTCGGGGAACTAACGGTGTAGCTGTAGGTGTACATATTTCTAGGTTTCAAGTTTGAACTTTTATTTTAATTTTTTTTAGTATCTGATTTTTTTTAGTTTTGGTTTTACTTGTTTATTTGAGAAACATGGCATCTTGGAATGATGAGAGTTTCGATGTTGGTAATTCTGCTATTGATCTTCCTAATTCTTGTTGTGGAGGAAACCACCCACTGTAAAATTATCAAAATATTCCCGAGAACGAGTTATATGAACCAACTCAATCTTATGTGTGGAATATATGTGATGTTTGTGGTGGTAAAGATGATCACTTTTATGATTGTGCTTGTATTTCTTGTCCTCCCCCAGCCACTTATTATGATGGTTCTAAATTTTCATGTGAAGTTAATAGGAATAAAGAACCTAGGGAAGCTGACATAAAGGAGATCAAAGATAAGTAGAAGTGTCTTGGGGAACAATATGATGAGAAACAACTGCAGATACAAAGGCAAGAGGCAACTATTCACAACTTGGAGGCTCAAGAGAATAAACTAATTGAACCTTGTAAAGCACAACAAACTTACATTGTGGATAGTAGCCAAGAAGAGCATGAATTGGCTGCATAAATTGCCATTATAATAGAGGAGTTGAGAGTATAATATGACCAAACCAACCAACTAGAATTTGATGATGTCGATGTTGAAGAAGTGGTACTGGAGTCTTGATACTAATTTGTGGTAAGAAGAGGAGGTCGATAACAAGTTGAATTTTCAGTTTGAGCGCATTGGCCCTCACTCCAATCATTTTTCGACATTATGTTCAGAAGGAGGTATGAAAATTGATCTGTATGAGCCAATGCAAGAGCCAAAAGAAGATGTGGATGAGCCCTATATTCTGAAATTTTCAAGGCCGTCTAGGAAAAGTGACACTCCTCGTTTGAAAGAGAAAAAGTGCATAAAGAATCATTAAATTTTTGACTCGCAACAATTTGTATCGCCCCAAGAGCATGATCATACAAGAGAATCAAAACTTGGGGTCCAATTCATAAGCTCGAGGTGGAGACAAAAAGTGATCCGCGTCGTGCCACGATGTTAAATCAAGCGCTTGTTGGGAGGCAACCCAGCTTTACTGTTTTCTGTTATTTTTATTTTTATTATTTTTATTATTGTATTATTCTTATAGTGTTTTTTAATTTCTCTAGGATCATGGGAAACAAGGCTATCTGAAGAAAGCAAAAGCAAGTGAGATGGTCAAAACTAAGTGTGGGGTGCCCGCACGAAGAATCAAGTCAGAGAGATGTCTGAGTACCCCATGAGCTAATACTTCGGCCTATGACCTTCCAGGGGGTTTCTTTTACCCTTTTGTATTTATGGGTGTGCATTGAGACAATGCACAATTTTAAGTGTGGAGTGAAGAAACTATTTGGGTGGAGTCCTATACTAGTTTAGTTGTGTTATTTTATATGTTTTCAACAAAAAAAAAAATAATAAAAAAAGTAGGTTAAAATAATCACTCTTGGTTTTTCTTATGGCCACGGTTCTTTTTCAAGGATGACTCTTTGAATATGGCAGTAGTAATTTTTTTTATAAGTAGAATTTTTAAAAAAAGTTTTGGACTTTTCCCGACGAGGAACTTCCCAGACAACTTTCTTGAGGGTTTAAAGTCCAAAGAAAAATACGATTTTTTTTCTTTCTTTTGAACTGATAATAGAATGGGGAGAACTTGAGTATCTATGCTTTTTGACATGTTTTATATTGGGGCTTAGGTCTGGAGCATTTGAACTGAGTACTTTCTTCATGATCTTTGTAGTTACATGCCTTGAAAATATGTGTAGCTTTCTTTTGACACTGAGACTCATCTTTTGACTCTTGTGATTAATTCTCATGTGCTTTAATTTTATGATGACTATGCTAGTTGCTTTAACTTGAGAGTCGGGTCTGAGCCGTCCTGAGTGAGTTATGTGCATTGTGTGAGGTGAGATTTTTGCGTACTATGTGTCATCCTTGCTAGTCTAGAACTTGCCCCATGTGTGTGTCAAAGCAAAATGATTAAGTCTTGCAAGTTTAGGGAGGTGATATAGGCTTTCTTTGATTTACCAGTTAGCTCATTTGCCTACCAGTGCTAATGTTATCCATAGTCAACCCTTTTGAGCACGTAGACCTGTTCTTTGGCAATCACATAGCAAGCCAAACCCCCTTTGTTCTTAATCAAATCTAAACCTTATCTCCGAAAGCACTTAAGTAGCTAGAAGAGTAAAGAAAGAGATTGGGTAGCTTTTTAGTGGAATCATAGAAACGCCGAAAAGGTGCACTTGTGTATAAAAGAAAATACTAGCCAGAAATACCAAATTGAATAGAGTGAAAAAAAAAAGACGAACACCTCTCATATCTTTGTCTAGACTAGTAAATATCTATATGTTGATGTGCTTAATGAAGAAGGACCTAACTGTTTATGGTTTCATGGCACGACATCGAATTGGTCATGACAAGAAGGTGCTTAAAAGTGAAGTGTAGTATATTAAAGTGCTTATGAGGGCAAGTCACTATTTTCTCAAATATATCCAACCCGTACCTTAGCCTACATTACAACCTATAAAGTCCTACTTGATCTTAGACTTTACGAGCTTAAATTAGTAGAGACTTACATTACATGCAAGCCTATGGCACTAACTTGGGTGACATAAGATTTTCCTTGTGAAAGTGAGTGAATTCTTTCTATATTTGAGTCCTTAAACTATACTTGAAATTGTATTGAGTGTGTGGACAACTTTCTCTCTGTGGTTTGTTAGTGAATGCACGTGATTTGCAAAGGATTGATAGAGACCTTGATTTTTGAGTTGGCACAAAAAGTGAGTCATAGTGTGGAATGCATTGGAGTCAAGTTTTGAGGCAGGGATGTTAGAAAGAGCCACATAAATATTTTAAATGATCTTGGCATGATTTGAAGAGTGCATATGTTGGGTTCTACGCATTGAAATAAACCATTGTCATTGATGTGATGCTTGAGTATGTTTTGAAAGGTATTTCTTGCCTATGCGCTTAATTTTAAGTTGCTCGAGGACGAGCAAGAGTTTAAGTGCGGGGTGGTGATAAATGATGAAAAGTGCATGTTTTTGAGTATGTTTATATATTATTTATTATGTGAGTTATGGGAGATCACATGATTTTTGAAGTGAAAATATGCTCATTACGTGTTTCTTATGTGTAGGAATAAACTTGCACAGGAAATGATCAAATGGGGAAAATATTGGTGAAAAAGAGCTGAAGAGTAATGTCCTGGAAAACGAAGCGAGGCTCACTTTGCCAGACCGGGACCGAAGCAGAAGAAATCAGGAAAGTCCTGGACAACAAAGTGAGGGTCACTTCGCCAGATCGGGACTGGGGGCAGAAAAATACAATTTTTCCAATCCGAACTAGGAGAAGGAATTTCGGCCCAAACAAACTCTAATCACTATAAATATATCCAAAAACGTGATTTTATGGGGGAGACACTACTTTGGAAGGAGAGAAGACTTTAGGGAGGCAAGAACACGCGAGGAGCAAGAAGGAGAAGGATTCAACTTCAAGTTTTTTCCTCTTTCTTCTTCTATTTCCATTATTGGTTATGAATTCTATTATTGTAGTTATGCATACTATTATGAATAGCTAATTTTGATGGAACCTTTTGTAGGATGGATTCTTGTTATATTTTTATAATTAAGTTGTTGAATTTCTCTACTTGTTCAACTACGTGTTTGTTGCTGTCGATTGAATGCCCATCAATTGATTGTGCCTATTTAGTGTGTATTGTTCGAGAGAGAGTACATATTTAGGTAGTTGTTGAAAAACATTACTCCTAATATATGTGAGAGATCAATACAGAGGGTTTAAAGGCGGAATTAGAGATAACGAAACCTTGGTGTGATCGTAGTGAATGGTGAATTAGTGCTAGCTAGTGTAGTTTGAGAGAATACATCTAGTAACTTGTGATAGTTGCTCTAGGGAGAATTATGACAACCAAAGTACTCACGATCAGTAGAGAATACTTAGGCGGAATTATATGAGGCATAGCAGGGAGGATTCCGATAATTGGGGAAATCATAACTCTAGGCCTCTTTTACCTTGTCTCTAATCATTATCCTTGTTAATTGATAGTTTTACTGCTTTTTAGATTTGTTAGTTAATTAGTTTAGAATAAAAAATCACATTCTTTATAACTTAGAAATTGTTCGAGCTTGTCTACTTAGTGATAATAAACAACTGTAGCTAAACCTTAGTTCTCTGTGGGATTCGACTCCGGACTTTTAGACTGGATTATATTTGCAGCGACCGCTTATCCTTTTCAGGACTAGAGTTGGGCGTGATTAATATATATAAAAGCATTTCAATCGTTAATTACTAATATTATGCTTTTAAATTATTAAGATTGGGTAATTCTTTAGCTAATGTTGGCTTACCTAACAAGTGTATGTCACGCATCATCACAACCCCGTGTTTGAAATTTCGGATCGTGACACCTTTTTTCAATCAAAACTTATATGTCTTAGTTTAATCAATATGTCTCTCGAATATAAATACAACTCTCTTCTCCTCTTTCTATTTTTGTTTAATTAAATTTTTTCTAATAAAAAATCTTGGTATAAAGTCTTATTTTATGGTTTAAATCTTCGACTAGTAAATAAAATAAAAAATTTAGTAAAGTCTTTCTTAAAAATATTTAAAATAGTTTCCCTATTTAAATAGTAAATATTAATTATAAGATGATCTTAATTATATTTATATCGATAATATTGATATTTATTTTTATTTTATGGTTTAAATTTTAACTAGTAAATAAAATAAAATTTTAATTAAATTGTTTCATGAAAATATGTAAAGTTATTTCTCTATTTAAACAGTAACTATTAATTATAAGATGATAGTAATACTGTCTTTTTTCGTAGTTGCACTAAAAAATACTTTAAAAAATATTTGGCCAAACATAATTTTATCAAATACTAAAAGGACTTCTTAAATGAATTTAGCCAAACATAAACTATTTCTCTCTAAAAGTATTTTAAAAAAAAAATGTTTTTGACCAAATTATATCAAAATTAGTAGTTTTAGAAAGCTTGGTCAAACAAACTCTATTTATAGCCGATTTGGCCAAATCTTAGAATCTGTTTAATTTGAAAAGTGATTTTTGCTAGAAATGCTTTTCAAAAAGTACTTTTGAAAAAATAGGAGTTTGTGTTTGCCTAGTCAACTTGAAAATCACTTTTGTCAATATTAGGCATCAATTTGTGCTTGGGCAAGCTTTCAAAAAATGCTTTTAGTAATGCCTATTTTACATATCCCAATATGTCAAGTTAACAATAAACACATTTAATTATGGGTAATTTAGTCAAAATGCCTATTTTTTTTAGGAGTTAGTATTTTATTAACGGGTATGTCAAAGGTCAAAATGTCACTTATTATGGACCGGAAGGAGTACTAAATCAAGAGAAAGTCAATTTCTTTTTTTTCTGATTTACCCTTATCATTAGCTACTCATTTTTCAAATCATTTCCCAAGACTTTTTTAAATGTTATCATTATTATAAGTATTATGATAAAAATATATTTTTTTTATAAAAAACGAGCGTTAAAGTTAAAAATAAACAACTAAAAATAAATGGGTGAGTACTTATTTTATGCCATTTCAAGTTGTAATGTTATATATTCCGTAGTATAATAATTATTCCACATATTCCAAGTCAAAGACATTGGTGTCAAAGAAGGAACACAAAGTCAATACACATAAAGTTGGCCTTAAATACCCTTTCTTTTATATTAAATAGAAAGCTACAAGAAAATAATCCATTTATTAATCCAACTTGGCTCTGTCTTTTACCATTTTCGGACACCAGCAACAATAATCCACAATCTAAAACCCCCGAAAGTGCAGACATTTCTGAAGTTGCCAAAAACTTAACTCTAATCTGGTTCTGATTCTATCCAAATTAAGGAAAAATTCGGAGTTGAAGTTGCCAGAATTGAAAATTCTGTTGAATTTGCGTCTATAAATTCTTGAGAAATTTCCTCAAAGCGCGTTGATTATTGGGTTGGTGGAATCAATTAGGTCTTCAATATTTGAGCCGTATCTTCTAGGGTTTTGTTCATTTCACTGTGTCCTCAAAGAGCCTCTCTATTTGGTCTTTTTCTGATTGGTGAGATTACTTTTCTTTGTTTTATTTCATTTCAATGCTTGTTGCTGTGTAATTAAGGTGCCATTTTCTTTAGTATTGAAAGGGGTTCTTGCAATTACCTGTAATTTCATCAATAATTGCAAGTCATTTTTACTATGCTGATGCTTGTTTGCTTTGCTTATTTCCTATTCCCTCTGACCAATTTGATGTTACACGCTTTTCTTTTTAGTATAATGACGAAATAATTTTGATTTTTAACTTCCTGTTTTACCTTAATGAGATGAATTATAGCCATACAAATATTTATGTGATGTTTTATATCACAAATTTCAAGTCTTTTTAATTTTTTTTTTTTTTTGTGTCTGATCAATTTGTCGCATAAATTGGTATATAAGGAATATATTGTTTGTATAATACAACAATGAAATATCTTTGTGCTACATTGTGGTGCTAATTTGGGGAGCAAGTCCAAACCCCATGATCGAAACTTAAAACGTAGAGGCTATAGAGGGATTTTATTAGTAGTTGATATTGATGAGATCAGAGTGAAAGCCATGGCTTGGGTCATTTAATAGAATAGAGTGTAGAATGAAACTTCTCACATAGTAATAGAGTTTAGTCTTATTATAAACCAATCTTAGATTCCCACTTGCTTTTCTGGCTTTCTGTGTTTCAAGTCTCAAATAGAATTGTGTTCGGATAGTATCTAGCTGCAGTGAAATAACAACTTTGAAATCTAAATAGTGAGTGTTATGTTGGCCAAGAATCTTTGGGAAGTTAAGGCATTGGAGTGATGATTTGAGATTTCAGGTCAAAATCCCCGTTATGACACTCAGTATGAGCGCAACTGCTCCAGTCTTCTCGGCAGGATTATTTGTTACTTGTGCTTGTGTTTAGTAGCGGTTTCCCAGGTGGATCAGTTAGCAAGTTGTCCCGAACACCATTGTCACTAAAAATGGTGAGAGTTATGTCCTATAGACGTCCTGGAAATTAGGTTAGAGTAGGAAATCATTAAACTAGATAGTAAAACTTGTAGTGAACGAACAAATGATGCCAAATATTGACTGAATACATATGCAGAATCAGCAAGCTGCAGGAGGGGTTTTGGGGGGGGAGGGGGGAGGGGGGGATGAGGTTGCTGAATAGATGCTTGACCCTAATTTGACAGAAAATATTCTCCATTCAGATATTAAAGTTACTACAGCGCGACAAAATCTTACGTGGTATTTCTCATGTAGAGCATGAAGTTCTCAGTAAAAGTACGGAACAGGAATTTATAATTTTTGGATTCAGAAGATGTGTTATTTCCCTTCCCCGTAAGTGTGGTAATATTGACTTTAGAGGTCACGTCTCGACTAGATAGAAGATTCAAGAAAAGAGGACTCTCTAGATCTCATACTTATTCTCACATGGATGTATAAGTTGCTAACCTGATGTTCTGACAAACCAGGCCTTATGTAAGTGTAATAAGAACTAATTCTAATTCCTTAGTTACAACTAGTGAATATTGTTTATATAGATTCTTTGTTAGTTTGTTTCCATTATATTATGTTCTTAGCTTAGTCTGCATTGATTTCAAAAGAGTTTTAGGTCTTTTGGAATAACTTTGCTCTTTGTGATTTTAGGTCAATCTTGTCCTGTTTTAACACTGTCAATCATCATATCGTTGTCCTTAACCCGTACATCTAGAGGTTAGACATGGACTAACTCAGGCAACCTTCTCATATTTTATCTTCTATGTGTACTACTTGCACCATCTGTCGGCTATGATTATCTCTAGTGGTCCAATCTTGTATGATCGTATATTCATCTTATTATCTACGGTTCTACCACATTCATATTATGGATATATTGGACCTTCGAGGCAACATTAACTTCGATACAACATTGTTTACCTCTATTCAGCAATCTCTTCGAAATGTCATTTTTCATGTATGATGTTGTTAATCCCATGGACAAGATGTAACAAATATACAATTTGATTGTCCTTCTTGTGGTAACCTTGATGTAGTTCCAACATGACTGCTATTCTGCATAACTGCTAAATTTGCTTAGTGGATATTCCTTTTCTTTGTAAATATGCTTGTGCAATAAATGAGTTAATATTCATATTTGTATGACTTTTAGACTATTATTTTTGATACTCCGTGAAGTCGTCGGACTTCCCTGTTATGCACTCTAATAACATGGCTCATACAAATAATGTAATGGGCATAATGCTACTTTAAGGATACGCCTTCAAAGTATTTAACTCAAGCAGGTAGTGTAGTACAGAATTGAAGGAGGAGACACGTTATTACTCCCTCAGTTCCAATTTATGTGAACTTGTTTGACTTTGCACGAAGTTTAAGAAAAAATGAAGACTTTTGGAATTTGTGGTCCTAAACAAGTCAAAAAGGGGCCCAGAATATTTGTGTGGTTATAAAAGCTTCTCATTAAGGGTAGAATTGTAAGTTTAAGTAAATTATTACCAAATTTAGAAAGGGGTCATTCTTTTTGGAACGGACCAAAAAAGAAATAGTTTCACTTAAATTGGAACAGAGGGAGTAGTAAATTTCTGAAAAAAGCAAGGGAGGAACTCTGGGAAATACTATGTACACATAGAGAAGGATGAGGGAGCACATTTAGTCCAGAGTGGCAAAGTCCAAGAGTAGCATCGCTAAAAGTGTGATATGAGAACACATTTAGATTATGAACAAACTTAAGAAAAAAATTAGGAGCATGACCAAACACTGATCATCCCTCGTGACACTTGTGTCTTTGAAATATACTTTTTTTTGGCTCAAATGAAGCAAATTTTAAATCCTTTCGGACTGTCAGAGATCCTTATCTGAATGAGTGTTTTAAAGATAAGAATCAGCTGTATTCCTGGAAATTCTCAGGTAGTGATTTAGCTACAGTGCTTTTATACAATATTGCGACATAATTTTCTCTTAATATTTGGCATAGTTTGCAGATCAGTTTTCTTATCTCCTGAATTGAAGAGATGATTATCCATTTTATCCTCTTTGATTCAACTGAAGTGTATAATCTTGGTGTATATTATTGATTTCGTTTACTGAGGACTTTGATTCTAATTGACCAGGTGGAATGGAGATATCATTGTTAAAAGTGCTTCTCAACAATATCTCCTGTTTTTCCCATTTATCATCAAGTGATCACATAAGTGGTGAACTGGTTCGTAGATATTATTGTAAGATTGAGGATATACTGAAGCTTGTAAAGCCGATTCTTGACGCCATCGTTGATGCTGAAGCTGCTTCTGGTGAGCTGCTTCTGAAAGCATTTGCTGGGCTGGCTCAATGTGTTGATGAACTGAGGGAGCTATTTGAAACCTGGGAACCGCTGTCCAGTAAAGTTTATTTTGTAAGTTTTGGAGATCTATCCTCTTGGCATAACTTTCATGTCTTCAATAAGCAGATTATCTTATTACATTCTGTACTTAATAGTACTTAAAACTTTTAAAATTAAAGAAAACTCTATTGTTGTTTCTTTTTTTTATTTTATGAAGTAATATGTATCATTAAGAAGGCATCAAGAAGATGCAAAGTTACAAGAGGCATATGTGATAAATGAACAAAAAATTACAGGAGAACAATGTTTGCCCCAAAACAAAGTCTTAATCTAGGACAAGCGAGCTAATAAAGTCCAACAGGTGTCCTGTACTATTTAAGGGGGACAACTTTGTCCAGCAAAAAGGGTTGAGCTGGCATTTAGATTTGAGTTAGTGGTTTGGGGTTGAGGTGCCATCGAAGCATCTTCTATTCCGCTCGCCATAAACACCAAAAAATAGTTGCAGGGATCATAAGCCAGATCTTGTTGATGACCTTATCAACCTCCCAAAGACTCCAGCTCATATGTGCCTCTCTCAGGCTCTGTGGCATATGGCATGACCCAGCTTAGGCAAAAAATACAAAAGAACATGTTCCATAGGTCTGTGGCTACTGGGCAGTGTAGAAGTAGAGTGATTAACTGTTTCCTGGTGTCTCCTGCAAAGGTTGCAAAGGTAACATCTGTTGACCAGCTGAAATCCCCTTCCGCATAGGTTATCTTGTGTTAAGCAGGCTTCGTGAAGGGCAATCCAGTTGAAGCATGTCACCTTCACAGGTAGTTTTGTCCTCCATATCAGTTTCCAAGGCCATGAATGCAATACCTGATTCTGATTGTTAAGTTGCCTGTAGCAATCTTTAACAGTATAAAGACCTTTACAGCCCCATCTCATGCTGTTTGGAGCATTCTCATCAATGTTGTAGGCCTCTAATCTTGCTAGCATTTCCATGAATTCTTCTATCTCCCGGTCTTGAACAGATCTTCTGAGATGCACATCCCAATTATCATTTGCCCTGGTATGAGCAATTGAAGAATTATTGTCCAAGGCAATGTTGAATAAGCTAGGATAGTCCTCCATGAGAGCAGTGTTGTTTAGCCATTTATCCTTGCAAAACATAATATGACTTCCACTGCCTGGCTTGAAATGAATATTCTGAAAAAATTCATTCCCAGTTTGCTAATATGTTTGCAGGGCCCTACTCCATGGGATGCATTGACAGTTTTGGTGCTCCAATTGTCTTTAATCCCATGTTTTGCATTGATCACCTCTTTCCACAGACTTGGTTCACATGTGCCATATCTCCAGAGCCATTTCATTAGCAAAGCTTGATTGTGCTTGTCTAGATCTCGGAACCCCAGTCCACCTTTGCATTTAGGTTGCAAGACCTTATCCCATTTAATCAAGTGATACTTGTGAGAACTGTTGTTTCCTTCTCATAGGAAGTCCAACCTGATCTTGTCCAGCCTTTTAAGTACCTTTTTAGGGATGGGAAACAATGACATGAAATAAGTGGGTATACTGTAAAGCACACTACTGATGAGAGTGAGTCTTCCTCGGTTCCTCCCATAGAGAGGTATTGTTGTTGCCATGAAGCCAGTCTTTTCTCAAAATTCTCCACTACACCATTCCAGATATCACAACTTTTGAATTTAGCTCCGAGTGGGAGACCCAAATAGGTAGTAGGCAACAACCCTATGCTGCAACCAATGATCCCTGCCAACTCCTCAATGTTGCTCACCCGATTGACCGGATATATAATACTTTTCTGCTTGTTGATGTGAAGTATTGATAATCCTTCGAACAGCTAGAGTGTAAGATTAAGGTACAGGATTTGGAATTTATCTGCCTCACAGAAGATTAGTGTGTCATCAGCATATAATAAATGGGAGATAGTGACTGAGTTTTCAGTGTTTGTGCCTACACTGAATCCTTGAATTCGTTGCATTTGTCTGGCTTTTTTCCATCATTTTACTTAAACCCTCCATGGCTAGTATGAATAGGAAAGGGGAAAGAGGATCCCCTTGCCTAATTCCTTTCTAACCAACAAGTCCTCTATTGATTACGACTGAGTATTTGACCGTAGATATACTGTATCTGATCCACTTTAACCATTTGTCTCCAAACCCCATTTTCGTCAAAATAAATAGCAAGTAAGACCAGTTTAATTGATCAAATGCCTTTTCTATGTCCAGTTTACACGTAACACCAGATGTGTCCGTTTTAAGCCTCCAATCCAACATTTCATTAGCTATGAGAGCTGCATCAGTAATCAGTCTGTGTTTAATGAAAGCATTTTGATGAGAAGAAACCAGCTTCCCATTAACCTTTTTCAATCTCTCTGCTAACACCTTGGCCACAATCTTATAAACACTACCAAAAAGGCTTATTGGTCTGTAGTCCCTAAGCTTAATAGCTCCCTTCTTCTTAGGTATCAAGGCAATGAAAGAGGCATTGCGTGATCTCTCCATGTAACAGTGCTGGTGGAAATGCCTTAGTGCTGCCATAATCTCTAGTTTGATGAAATCCCATGACTTCTGAAAGAAGGTCATAGTAAAGCCATCTGGACCTGAGGCTTTATCAGGGGCACATGACTGAATGATAGCATAAACTTCATCTTCCTCAAAACTTTTCTCAAGCAGCTCACTTTCCTCCTCTGATAGTGTGGCAACATCTTCAAAGTTGGAAGATGGTCTCCACTCTTCATTCTCTGTGTAAAGAGATTGGTAATAGTTTAATATCTCCCCCTTGATCAATTCTTTATTTTCTGTAATCTCATTGTTTATCTTGAGCTTGTCAATTGAGTTGCATCTCCTATGATAGTTGGCCAAAGTCTCAAAGTATTTAGTGTTCCTGTCCCCGTCTTTTAATCATGAGCATCTAGATTTTTGCCTCCAAGAGATTTCTTCATCTTTAGCAATCTCTTCTAACTCCATTCTTAAAGTCAGAAACCTTTGTTTTTCTTCTTGAGTTGGAGCTCTGCTTTCAGTTGCTTGTTCCAAGGCTAAGAGTTCATCAAGACCCCTGCTTCTCTTAGTGTCTAACATGCCATAAACCTCTTTGTTCCACTTGGAGATGTCCTTCTTCAAGCTCCTCAACTTCTGAATTAGCACAAAATCTGGGTTGCCACTTATTGTGTAATTTTGCCACCACCCTTTCACCATATCAATGAATCCCTCTCTTTGAAGCCACATGTTCTCAAATTTAAAGTAAGATGTTGTTGAGTCCCATTCTCCACTTTCTAGCAATAAAGGTTTGTGATCTGAGATGACTCTTGGGAGTGCTAGTTGCTTGATGGCTCTAAAACTTTCTCTCCATTCTGTGGAGACCAAGAACCTGTCAATTCTTGAGGCTCGGAAAATATCCTCCCTCTTGACCGGGCTCCGTGTAAAGGCAAATCCATTAGTTGCAAGTCCTCAATTGCTTCAGAGAAGCACTCATAGCTTTGATCCTTCTATATCAGTTCAATCTTTCAGATTCATACATACATACATTGAAATCCCCTCCAACAACCCATTGTTCCTCCCAAATACCTCTGACTAATCCCAATTCCTGCCAAAAATCTTCCCTTTCAGCATTGGAGTGAGGACCATAAACACCTGTAAACCCCATCTGAAGTCCTCATGAAGGCTTTCAAGAAAGCAAGTATTGGTAAAGCACCCCTAGTGAGAGTCAATACACCTCCATGATCTCTTTTCCCATAGAATAAGAATTCCACCCCTAGTGCCACTAGCCTTCAACTCTGCCCATTCATCCCATCTATTCCCCCAAATTTGGTAAAGCATATTGGTTGGGATGTTCTCCATTTTGGTTTCTTGAAGACACAAAATATTAGTTTTCCACTTGAACTAGTGATGTGATAGTGCTCCTTTTATCCCTTTCATTGAGGCCTCTAATGTTCCAGCTTAGAATTTTAACTTTCATCTGGAAAGAGTCTTCCCTTGCCTGCCCCTTTCCTTTTTATTGCTTCCTTCATAGTTGATGGCACATATTGAGTTCTGGACCTCAGTTTCCCCCTTTTTCCCCTTTCCCTCTTCTTACTAGCTGAAGAGGGTGATCCCCTGTGCTGTAATTGAACCCGTCTTTTCTGGTCTATTCTCATGATTAAATCAAAAATTTCGTGCTCAAATCCAGTTCCATTGATCCCGAAAGCCTTGCATACTTTACCCAACACCAATTTGGTCCATTTGGAGGTTTCCACTGCCGTAGGTTGTTGAATTCCTTGCTGGAATCCATGTAATTCCAGTTGTTCATCATCGTGCCATGGTAGAGAAAATGACTCAGTGTATGAATCTATTTCTGAGCGCACTAATGCAGTAGAGGCAACATCGGACCAGCCCAGTTGTTGAGGAAGACCCCTTATATTAGAAAGAAAATTTTCCGGTTCATCATCAGCTTCATCGTCAGCTTCTGAGTGTGATACAGGGGTTGCATGCGTGAAGATATTGGCACAATGGATTGGGTCGGCTGATAGAAGGTTGAAGAAGAAGAAGGAATAACCATGTTGGAATTAAGTCGTAGATCCAGTAGAGGCCCTTTAGCACGCTATTCCTGAATAATCGTGTTCATCTTTTGTTGGGCCTTCTTTTTTGGGGCTTTGTAATAATTAAAAGTTTGGCCCACCATCGTCTCTTTAATGACTCATGAGGTGCTTTCTTTACTGGGCCTGCACTGGCTAATATTATTATTAGCCCGTGTATTGAGAAGGGATGGAAGTGGGCCCAAAAGATTTAAATTAAAGTGACCCTTTGACAGCTGTCCCTCCACGTGCTTTGAACTGACAGAATACCCTTCGTTTCCCCCCAAACACATCGTCGAGGTTTTGGCCTCTGTTTTTGCACCAGCTGGCCGGAAAGGTTTTGGCGACACTGCTACCTCCTTCAGAATTGATATTTCGAAACTCCAACACTCCACATTGAGCTCTATCTTATCTGGACATTCATTATTAACATTGTTAACACAGATTCTTGCCCAGAGATAGTGATTCTGGTGCCTTGTATCTTCGTCAATGTCTATGAAGCCACCACACATGTCGCCAATGATTCTACATGTCTCGAGTTTCCAAGCATGTCTCGAGTTTCCAAGCATTAATGGGAATTCCGAAGGCCTTAATCCATTTTTGACCAGATCTCTGCGAGGCTAACTCAGTGCCCGCCACCGCGACCACCACTCCAATGGAAGGCGTCGACCGTTCCAGAACCAATCCCCAGCATGGACCCTCACTGCTTTTTTTCTTGATGGAAATTCAAAGAGAAATTGTGTAAGGGACATTGGAGTTACTTTCAGACAATGTTGTGAAGAGCGTCAAGCGAGGAAAAGCGACAACCCCCATTTCACGAGAAGCGAGAAGCGAAGCGCTCGCTTTTTTTAAGTGAAACGGAATTTAAAAAAAAAATTTAAAATAAATACTGCATAGACGGCACATGTAATTGTAAGCAAATGTTCAATACTTCAATTAAAAAACTAAAGAGTAGCATCAATTAAAGCACAAAATGAGCATCCTATTCTTCTACAAGATTGTCAAATTCTTGTATTCCACTATCATTATCATATTGCTCGTCATCTTCTTCAACTTCTTCTTCTTCATCAACTAGGGACAAAGTAGCTGCCTCTTTTCCCTTCCTCTGTGAACTTGAAGTTGAGGTACTACCCCTCAAACCATAAATCCTCTCCCCAATTCCACANTTCCACTATCATTATTAAATTGCTCGTCATCTTCTTCAACTTCTTCTTCTTCTTCATCAACTAGGGACAAAGTAGCTGTTTCTTTTCCCTTCCTCTGTGAACTTGAAGTTGAGGTACTCCCCCTCAAACCATAAAACCTCTCCCCAATTCCACGCGCCTCCGCAACATCACCCCAAGTGAAATCAGAAGTATCCTCAAATACTTCTTCATCTGCATGATCTTCCGGGACTCCAGTTAGCCATTCATTAGCATCATCAATGTTGTCCAAACTAATTGGATCAATTACATTGCGAGCGTTGTAACGACGCCTCAATGTTCTATTGTACTTAATGAAGACTAGATCATTGAGACGCTTCAAGGTTAGTTTGTTCCTCTTTTTGGTATGAATCTGCAAATAATAAGTAATTAGTAAGATTAGGACAATTGAGATATAATTTAATTATCTCAATATACTAAATCTTTCTTCTTAGTTCTTACATGCTCAAACACGCTCCAATTCCTTTTACACCCGGATGATCTACATGTTAGACTTAGAACCTTGATGTCAAACTTTTGTAAATCTGGAGAGGAATGACCATATTGCTTCCACCATTCAACTGTAGAAGTAGAACAGATTTTCAAAACATAATATTGATAAAGAAATAACTTATTAACTATAAAACAACATATAAGCACTCGCTCACCTGGTGACTTCGTCTTTCTTTGTCTAATCGTCATATTTTTTCCAAAAAGTTGCTCAGCATCCCTGTAAATACTCTGTTATTTTATCTTGCATGGATTTTTAGATATCAACTTCTCAATACATTCATAGTATCCATTCCACTAAGGGTCATCTCCTAGAATCCTCTCTTCATTGTCATAAAACAGTTCTAGGTTCAAAACAAGTCCAGCTGCATGCAAAGGGCTATGCAACTTACTATCCCACTTTTTATCTATGATCTCATAGGCTCTTTTGTATTTTATTTGATCACTAAAAGAGGCTTGAATAACCTCATTTGCCCTATCAATTGCTTCGTACAGGTAGCCCATTGGTGGCCTTTGCTCCCCATCCACCAAACGAAGCACTTTAACTAAAGGACCGCCAATCTTCAATGCATGAACCACATTGTTCCAGAATGAAGGAGATAGTATAATATCTGCAGATTCTCTCCCTCGAGCTTCCCTTCCATAGGCACTACTAGTGTACTCATCTGAAACAAACAACTTCTTCAAATTGCTTTTTTGCTCATACATCCTATGCAAAGTCAAGAAAGCAGTAGCAAATCTTGTCTTTGCAGGTTTCACCAAGCTTCTTTGCTTAGTGAATCTCTTCATCATGTTCAATAACAAAGGCCTTTGAACAAAATAGGAATGCACTCTAATTGCCTGATTAAAGACAGTACTGAAGGGTCTTTCCTTGAAAATGTCACCGAAGATCAAATTAATGGAATATGCTGCACACGGAGTCCAATAGATATGCGGGTACCCAACAGACATCAAATCACCAGCTTTAACATTTTCAACATTTTCACTGGTGTTGTCCGTGACAACTTGAACAACATTTTCTGCTCCAATAGAGTCTATTGTATTCTTGAACAAGGAGTACATTTTGGTTGAATCAGTCGAAGAGTCACTTGCATCAACAGACTCAAGAAACAGGCTTCCCTTAGGAGAATTCACCAAGATATTGATGATCATTTTTCCATTTCTCGCCGTCCACTTATCCATCATAATGGAACAACCAAACTTGTTCCATTCTACTTTGTGCTCCACGATTTGTTCACCTCTGCCACCTCTTTTTTTAGATATAGCCCTCTAACTTCATAATAAGTTGGAGGCTTCATTCCTGGACCATATTGGCCTACGACCTCAATAAAAGCAGCAAAAGTGTCAGTATAATCAACACAATTAAAAGGAAGACCTGCATCATACACGGACAAACATTGTAACTGGACGATTCCTCAAAATCGCTTTGGCATCAATTTGAGGACCACCACTTTTTCCTTATCTCTAGATTTTTGCGGGAAGTAACAATCCATAGGACCTTTGGTCTTGCCAGTAGATCCACAACTAGAAGACATTGGTGGAAGCATCCTTCCCCGCTTTTGTGATCTTGGTGGAAGCGACGAAGTATCGTCACCTTCTTCTGTTTCATCATCATCATCATCAAGATTATGAAGTTCTTGTTCATGAATCATTTGAGTTTTTAACTCTTTCTTTTTTTGATGGTATGCTTTCAATTCTTCCTTCACATGCCCCGGGACTTTAGTACAAGCTGCGACATTTGGATCACCACCGATTAGATGCGCTTTTTGCCGATAGATTCCCCCATTTGAAACCTTATCACAAAAAGACATCTAATGGCCATCTTGTTGGTCTCGTTAACTCTTTCAAAGTAAGCCCAAGCCGGGTCTTTTCTATCTTCTTTTGGCGCCATTAAAAGAACAACTACATAACACATAAGAAAGACAATAAGAACTAAGAATAAAGGATATAATATTGGGCAGAATTTTTCTGAAAAAAATTTGCCAGCATTTCGGCGCTTTTTGGACGTTTAGAAAGAAAAAGAAAAAGAAAAAGAAGAAGAAGAAGAAGAATGAAAATAAAAATTGCAGAACATACCTGTTGTCTTTGCTGTTGTACTGTTGAAGTTGATGAAGAAGAGATGAAGAAGAGATAAAAATCGCTACTTGAAGTTGATGAAGAAGAGAGGAAGAAATGCTTGCTGTTGTACTGTTGAAGATGAAGAGAGGAACCCTAGTTTCTCTGCTGAAGAAGCCGAAGAAGTCCAAAGTAAAATAGAATACCAAGTTTTTAATTAAATAGGGTTGTTGGGTAATTTAATTAAAAAGCGTCTGCTTCGCTCGCTTCCTCACGCTTCACCGCTTCTCGCTTTTTACAGAGAAGCGGTCGCTTTTTCTAACCAGAGTCGCTTTTTATGACTGGAGCGCTGACCCTTCCGCTCTGCTTCGCTTCTCGCTTAAAGCGATGAAGCGGTCGCTTTTTTTATCACTGCTTTCAGACCCTCGCAAACCTTCCACCTATTTAGAAACCATTTTTGTATCACCTCATGGTTGAGGCTGTAGTTGAAGGGATCGTTGAAAGTGCCGACTAAGCACCTTGAGAGAAAATAGTGATTCCTGTCATCTGCGCGTGGGTCAACTGCATTGACAGTGTTAACCATCCTGGCTGGAAGCTTCGTCACCGGCGACCGAGAAATTTTTGTTGTATCTGCATAGGACTGATGAGTTGGAGCAAGCTTAGATCTGCTTGTACTTTGTTTCCCCAGAAAGTGTAAATTTTTGTTTGCTATATCTTCCCATCCCAAGTTGTAATCTGCCTCAGGAATAATCATTGCCTGCTCCCCAACTATGCTTCAATACGTAATCTGCCTCAGGAATAATCACTGCCTGCTCCCCAACCATGCTTCAATACGTATGAATCTACCATAACTATTGAAATTTACGAAAGCTCTGTCATAGTATGATTGTGAACTCCATCTCCAACGTCTGTAATAATTCCCTTCCCTTTTGGTTGCTTGTCTGAGTGCTGTGCAAACTTGCCTGAGACTTTTCTCATCTATGTTAATATTACACGAAAATCTTCTTCCCCTTTCAACTAGAGTAAACCACCCATAAGTATCTTGGCTTCCATGGTAAAGAAAATTAGAGGAGAGTAACGGAGTGCAGAGTCGCCGGCAAAACATGTTTCAAAAGGAGAGAAAAAAACTGGGCACGTTTCCGAAGTCAGAGCCATTTTTCACACTTTTATACAGCCAATAAGAGTTTCTTTTTCTATTGTTGTTTCTTTTTGTGCTCGTATAATCTTCATGACTAACATGTAACACATTTTCAGTATTTTCAGCTAAATTGTATAGTATCTTTCTTGCTGATGTTTGGATTTTTGGATGATATGTAGGTCCTGCAAGCTGAACCATTGATTGGGAAAATTCGATCATGTAGCCTGGAAATACTTGAGCTTCTTAAATCTTCTCATAAAAGCCTTCCTGTTGATGTAACTATGACAACTCTTGAGGTAGGAACTAAGAACATGTCTGTTCTTTCTCTCCTTTTAGTTTTAATCTAAGTTGCTTGGACTCTTCACTTTTGGTGACGCACCCGTGTCGACACAACGTGGGTGTGGGATCCGTAGCGGATCTGGTCAACCGTTTTTGGGTACTTTGACCAAAATCGACGGAGAAATTCATGACAGAAAGAAATCAAAGCAAAAGCTATGGTTGAAACTGAAGAAAATGGAATACCTTGTATATAGAAATTTCTATGTCAATCTTTTTCCTTTAATCTCCTTCTCGGATTGTCCTCTTGATCAATAATTTCTCTTTTTGGAATACCTTGTAATTTTTCCCACATAATGTTTATAGTTTAGACATATTCTAGAACTCTGTTTTTAGATATTTGAATTACTTTTAGCCGTCCCCGCACCAACATCATGAAGGAGTCGACCTCTAGATCCGCACCCGAGTCCGAGCAACTTAGAGTTTCATTCATCTGGCCCTGCTGTGAAATCTTCCTCCCTTCTCTCTCTCTATCTATCTATCTATCTCTCGCTCTTCCTTGTGTTTGTCAAATTTCCCCCATTTTTAACGTGGATGTCTTTTGTTTGGATGGCAGCTCTATATACTGAAAATTAAGTATGTAGATTATGAAATGATATCAATGTCAATCACAAAGATTATTAAAGCTCAAGTGGAAGGCTTGGGAACCAGCTCAGATAGCTTTGCCAAAGTTGCTGATTGCCTAAGCTTGAACTCAAACCAAGAGCTTTTGATTGAGCTCGTGGCCCTTGAAAAGTTGAAAGAGAATGCTGAACAAGCTGAAAAGAGTGAAGAAGTTGAATATATTGAGCAAATGATAACTCTTATTTCTCATATGCACGATTGCTTTGTCACCACAAAACAGTCCCAGAGCTGCACCGCTGTGCCAATACCTCCTGATTTTTGCTGCCCTCTTTCTCTTGAGTTGATGACTGACCCTGTAATTGTTGCTTCTGGTCAAACCTATGAGAGAGCTTTTATTAGGAGATGGATTGATCTTGGCCTCACTGTTTGCCCAAAGACACGGCAAACTCTGGGACATACCACTCTCATTCCCAATTACACTGTTAAGGCACTTATCGCAAACTGGTGCGAAATAAACAATGTAAAGCTGCCTGATCCCATAAAGTCCTTGAGCTTGAACCAGCCATCTTTGTCACCAGACTCCACGCAATCTTTAGGTTCTCCGAGAAAGAGTTTGATTGCATCAAGTGTAAGCCAAAGAGAGGAATCATCTCCATCTCATCCCCGTTCCTCTTCAGAGGAATCCTTACCTGGAGTTCATGGTAATGTACTTGCTTTTGATGTTGAAAGGATACATATTAAGAGTGAAGACCGGATGGCCCACTCTGGAGAGATAAGTTCACATGGTCATAGTACATTAGTAGCTGATGAACAGTTCCCTCTGGGTCATAATCGAACAACCTCGGCACCCAGCACGCTTTCTAATTCAAACTTCTCCCCTGTAATTCCTGGTGATGGAAACAAGGTGTCAGAAGATACTGCTGTTGCTTCAGGGGATGTTGGGTTGGATTCCAAGCCTGCTGCTTCTGTCCTTCCAAAGGAGCCAGAATTTCCATCTACACCAGAGATGAGACCTCGTAATCAACTGATCTGGCGCAGACCAACCGAGAGGTTTCCAAGAATAGTTTCTTCAGCTACAGTTGAAAGAAGGGCTGATCTTTCAGAAGTTGAGGAGCAAGTAAAGAAGTTGATTGAGGAGTTGACGAGCACTTCCCTCGATATGCAGAGAAATGCTACGGCTGAACTACGACTACTTGCCAAGCATAATATGGATAACCGTATGGTAATTGCAAATTGTGGTGCTATCAGCTCGTTGGTTAACCTACTTCACTCAAACGACATGAAAGTACAGGAAGATGCTGTTACTGCACTTCTCAACTTGTCAATTAATGACAACAACAAGTGTGCCATTGCAAATGCTGATGCAATCGAACCTCTGATTCATGTCCTCCAGACAGGGAGTGCTGAGGCCAAAGAAAATTCTGCTGCTACTCTTTTTAGCCTTTCCGTGATGGAGGATAACAAGATAAAGATTGGGAGGTCTGGAGCAATCAAACCTCTTGTTGATTTATTGGGAAATGGAACTCCAAGGGGCAAGAAAGACGCAGCGACAGCTTTATTTAACTTGTCAATACTTCATGAGAACAAGTCTCGTATTATACAGGCTGGTGCGGTAAAATATCTCGTAGATTTGATGGACCCTGCTACTGGGATGGTTGACAAGGCTGTTGCAGTTTTGTCCAACCTTGCTACCATTCCTGAGGGACGAGCAGAAATCGGTCAGGAAGGAGGGATTCCTCTTCTCGTTGAGGTTGTTGAGCTGGGATCCGCAAGGGGTAAAGAGAATGCAGCCGCTGCTCTCTTGCAACTATGCACTAACAGTAGCAGGTTCTGCAACATGGTTCTCCAGGAAGGAGCTGTACCTCCATTAGTTGCATTGTCGCAGTCTGGCACCCCAAGAGCAAGAGAAAAGGTCTGATGCCAGAAACTTCATCCATTTTCTTTCTTTAGTTTCTTTGCGCTGATAGTTGAGTAATATTTTTGCACCATCAGGTTAAGTTATCCAGCAAATAACACGTAACTATTTATAGCAGAAGTAATATGATAACTTGGAAAATAGAGTAAATAACCTGTTATAACATGTTAAATTATAGTTGTATCAATTAATCAACCCAATAATAACACCTTGAAATTGGAATATAAAGCAATCAAAGCGATAGATGAATTAGGGATTAGGGTTGAATTAACAAGAACTTAACCAAAAACTTGATAAACCCTTGAAATCACAGTAATAATCACTAATCAAGGATAGAAGAAAGAAATGATTAAACTAACTATTGAATGCAACTAGTGAACCTCTTGTAAGCAATGAACTTGAAAAAAACTAAATTAACATTCACCAACAAAGTATAATAATCCAAGGGAGAAATGAAATGACTCATACAAGAATTACTTCAACCTAAATTAATCCAAGAGAGGTCATTGAGGAGCCCTGCACTCACAATGAGTATCCATGTTCTTCATCAAAGAGCTAACTAATGAAATAAACCCTCAGTGTCACTCCTTATAGTAGCTATTAACTAATTACAAAAATGACCAAAATAGTCCATGGCTAATTTGCTCCTTCAATTGGACATTTAAGCTTGATCATTGACCTTTTAAAGCACTCTAATGACTTGGTATCAACTTGAAAGTTCCCCTTGCATTAAGTTCTAATAAGTGCCTTAACACTCTAACCCTTTTTCATTTCGGGTACGTCTAAATTTCACTTTTATGGCTACATGCAGGCTCAACAACTCCTCAGCTACTTCCGAAATCAACGGCATGGTAATGCAGGAAGAGGTTGATTTATTTATTCAACATTCAGGCACATACTTTTCTTTTATTTAACTGATAAAATGATGTGTGTAAATTTGATGTTATAAGTACTGTATGTGGAGATCATAGTTCCTAGAATGTTTCCAAGATTTGTGATATCTGCAAAAGAATGGCTCAGATGATTTTACCTGAATAGCTTTGTATGTAAATGTGGAGAAAGTTTTAGACAAGCAAGAAGTTGCTGATTGCAGCCTTCGTAATTTTACATTGGTAGATGACAACTATTCTTTCTGTACTTCGATATATAAGTACACTGTACCAATACTTGAGTTCTAGATTTCAAAGATTTAGATACCACTGTTTGTTGCTCACTGAACTTGTATTTTCCCAGATCAGATGTTTGGGTTTAGGTGCGGCTCGACACAGTTGGTGGCCTAAAGCCAAATCTTGATGAGAGGCTTTATTTTTTTTCATAATTTCTTTGTATATTTTTTATTTGAAGTCTTTTTTCCTAACACTTCTTATTTGGAAATTAAGTTTAAACCATCAATATCAAATTAAGTGACTACTTGCTATGTTTTAAGGAACTTTCAAGGTTAACAAAATATTTTTTCAGAGATTTTCATCATTTAGTGAACTCAAACTTTTATCACTAAATAGAAAGCCAAATAACGCAGTCAGCACCCTCTTACTAATCAATAATACTTTTTTACTTTGCAAAATACTCATTTTAAAAAATAATAATGATAATTCATAGACCTCCTAGTGAAAAATGGGTCCCATGGGTGTTTGTTGGACTTGAATAGCACCGGCCCGTTATCCTTCCACTGCACAAAGCGGGAGTTCTTCGTTGAACTGTGAAACCAGCCTCATGTACGCTCATGTAAATGGGGAAGAGCTGAAGTTTGTTACTAGGCTTTAGTAACGTGCAATTTTTACCATTCGAAGCTCAGCCTTCAAGATCACCCTAGCATTCCACCAAATTGTTACCCCTACTTAGGTTACAAGGCTCGGCAATGGATGATCTCATGTCATTCAATTATTTAGTAACAAAGTCATTCTTCGAAAACGATGTGGGAAATTTGAATTAGATATGTCATATGTATTCTTTTGCAAAGTAGTGATAATGAGATTACTTATATAGGAAGAGAATGAGTCACGAATACATATAAATACTTTGTTTCCTACTAACTAAAACAACTTCTTTATCTTTAGATCTCCTTGGAATCATTTATAGCACTCAATAATACTCTTGGGTGGGTAATTTGTAAGTAACATTAATTTCTTGGTTTTAGCTTTATGGGTTTAATAAATTAAAAGTTATGGTGTTCATATATATTGTTTTTGCAATTTTAATTATTTTTATAGATAAATTTGTATTGCGTATGAAAGTATTGAGTTCAGATGAACCCGTAACTCGAAAGTTACATCTATCCCTGATTGGGTCCGACTAAATCCATATTCGCACCGAAAAATTCTATATTGGGAATAAGAACATTCTTAACAAAGGAGCTTTCATATTTTCCACCTGTATAGTACCACTTTTATCTAGTCTATGCACGCTACTCGCTAATGATATTTTCAACATATTCTCAACTAAAGTAAATACCCATATCTTGTAATTACAGTGCTTCTACTGAACATAAAAGAAGGAAATAATTGAAAATTAGGCCATCTTCTCATCACACTATTTTTAGCAATATGAGATTGCATTTCTAATGGAATAATTAAAACTAAAAAAATGTAATAAAATCTACCATGGAGAGACTTTATTGTGCTTCCAAAGAGGCGAAATATTTTAATGAATTGACACTGCACAATATTTATTACTATAAACAAGAAGACAAAAAACATAACGTTCCCTTTATTTCTGAAACAATTCAGGCAATTACACTCTTGAATTTAGTCAATCTCACATGTTTGATAAACGTGAGCTCGAATTAGCACTAGAAAATCATGGACTTAAGATCACTCAAATCCTATTACAAATTGATTATTGTATATCACCTAATGGAAGAACTAGTTATGGAACTTATTTTCTTCATAATAATAATTTTCATGCCTTCACAAGATGAGCCAAAGCTGTCATGGCATGTGGTTGGCTTGAAATAATTCCTGCAGTTGAAGGATTTTGTCCCAAAATAATACTATAACCATCATCATAATTCTCCATTCTTTCGCCAAATTATAGACTTTTTATATACACTACTCATGATTGTGTCTCTTGAACTAAGATGGTATCCTTGACCTCTACTAGACTTACCAAATTCAGCTATCACTAGAGGTCTCTTTAGTATAGAGTTTGCATTTTCCCAGTGGCTTGTTACCCACCTTTGCATCCATGCCAATTGTGCATCATCGCTTTGTCCGGATATCCTACAAATATAAAGCGTTTAGTTTTTTTTTTTGCACTGATAGTGTAAATAATATATATTTGCACAATTAGACCATAAATAAGGTAAAGATGATAATATACCACCTCGATCTGGGTGAGTTCCATTGTGATCGTGATGGTCCTCGATCCTCCTTCCATCTTCACCTCGATATGGGTGAGTTCCTCATCAATCATCCTAAGGTCGTCAGGGTCCATGTCGGATCCTGACTCATTGCCCTCAACCATGACGTCTTTTCTTTTGTCCTCAACGGTCGGAGAAGAATCTGCTGCCGGCCGGGAAGATGAATCCTTCTTCTATCTTGCAAATATGGAGCTGTCACCAAGTGTCCTATTGACGACCATCTCCCCCTCAAGACACAACAACAAGCCCGCGTTCACCTCTTCTAGTTCTGGGGCCTCGGAGGTCACCCCAACATCGTCACCAATGTGTATCATCGCCGTCTCCCGAAGAGTGAAGTCACCCTCCACTGAATCGATGGCCAAGGGACCCCCCTCCCCCCCCAAACGTCCTCAGCCTTCCTCTTTTGGGGCCTTAGGTTCCCATCACTGGGGCAGACTTTATCATCCTCATTAACAAGTGAAAATAACTAAGGAACGGGTGCAACAACTGGGATAGGGACGGAGGCAGAAGGCGCAGTAGCCGTGACAGGGGCGGAGACAGAAGGTGTGGTAGCCCTTCTCCTCGTAGATGTGTGCATCGGTGCCATATTCCTTCTTGAAGACCCCCTAACTGAACTTGAAGAAGAAGAAGCATAGGGGATTACAACGACCCAAACAAATATAAAAAACGATCAGGGCTAGAAGAGAAAAATTACATGTCGAAGGGAGGGCCGGTAACTTTTTAAAGAAGCTCGACCACTCACGAATCCCCACGGTGTGGGGGAGAATATGCCCGACCTAGTCAGTACTGATACGTATCGCCAGAGGAGGAGGACGGTTATTGGCTGCAAGAAAAGAAGAATTATTCGGCCAATTCAAAATAGACAAAGTGCTTCAAAAGGTAAAACCAAAAGAAACTTAAACACTTACGTGTATGGTTCCAGGCCTCAAGGAAACCGTCGACTTTAGCCACAATGGTCTTAGTCATGGAATAGAAGTAGTCGAGCCAGAATTGCCAACTACCCTTATCGTCCATCTTCACCACCAAGCATTTTCCCCCACAATGACGAAGGTTCAACATCGTCCCTCTATAGAAGCTAGGTGCAAATAGATGCACCAAGTGCCGCACCGTCACCTCGACTCTGAAGCTCAACAAACTTTGACAACATGTTGATGACATTATAAACATAAGGGGAGAGCTGAGCAGGGCAAACGCCATAATGGTGGAAAACTCCTCCACAAGCGGGAGAAGGGGAACGAATAGCCAATAATAAACGGGTAGGCGTAGAGAGCACAATATCCGGGACAGTGAACGTGCACTTCTTCCTCATCAACGAGGACCAATTCAACGTGGTTGGGAAGGCCAAATTTGGATTTGAATTTAGCCAAGTGCTTAGGCGCCATCAACAATAGAAATTTTAAGGGCGTTCAAAGTCGGACCTAGCCTCAGGATTATGAAGGATGATCTCCTCCACTGAAGGAAGAGATTCATCTTCTACGACTGCAAAGATTTCCTCCCCGTGATCAGGGAACACAACAGCCAAAGGGACGGTGTAAATCTCTTCTTTAACATTAGAAGAAAGGTTAAACATGGTTATGAAGGAAGATGAGAGTATGAAAGAAGGTAAAGCTCAGAAGGCAAAGAATATTCAAGAGAAGAATCACAGTTTATGAGAGCAAGGATAGTATGAAAGTAAGTAAAGTTTGAATAATGAAGAAAAAATCCCTATTTAGAGAGATTAAGGCATCAACTCCAAAACAGTTCATCATAATTGGCACTAGAATCGAAACGACAGAACCAATCCAAGGTCACGCGTGAATAAACACAATGCGTCGGGAATCAACTTCATCATGACGCATGCGTCATGACGTCATTTCTTCTCTTGGACCAGATGGTTCCAACAAATCACCCGGAAAATTTAAGGGCTTGAGAAATACGTCCCACAAAGAGTCACGTCGCCTGTTTCTCACAACAATCACAAATGTTGTTATATGTTGATCACAAAAACGACCATGAATGATATTATCCGCTCATTGAACTCACCCACGAAGACGACCTCAACAAGCTGTAGAGGGACTAACTGTATGAGCTAAAATTTTTTCTAGTTATGTGTGGGTCAAGTCAACATTAGGAGAACCTTTGAAGGCTGCCATGCGTCATTGATGTATTTTCAACAAAGGACGAAGACATGGTGGAAGTGATCTGACGAAGGACGAAGACGAGGTCGAGCTGACTTAGTAGAGGGACGAGGACGAGCACTCCTATTAGAAGGGCAGTAACGACTAGTTTTAGAGATAAGATATTATGGAGAATATTCTAGGAGATATTCCTCCCATATGTACTATTAATATTTTGTGGCCCATGTGCCTTTATAAATAGAAAGATATGTAGCTATAGAGAGGGATTGGATACTCATGGTAAAAAATAACACACTGACATTCTCTGAAGATTCTTGATTTATTACATACATACAAAATACACCTTTTCTTCAGATCTGTATCTAGTTTTCTCCCACGATCGAAGAGAATCTGAATATTCAAAGGCTCATCATCACTTATCATTGTCAGAAGGAATATCAAAGAATCTCATCCCTTTTCGATTACCTCACTTTCTCTTATTTACATAAATACCATTATATATCAGTTATTACTATTTAATGCTAGTCCTATATTCTTGGGTCATTGAATATTATTTATTGTTGCACATTTATTATTATTTTCACGGTACTCGTGATATTTTCTATGAAATCAGTTAAATAATCTTTGGATATTAATATTGGCTAAGATTAACTATAACATTAATACTCCCCCACGTTTCAGATTATTGGAACCTTTTCATTTTTTAAGAGCTAGTTTGACTAATATTTGAAGCTAAATTGAATTAGATTAACTCAATATTATAAAGTTAAAATATTCAAAAGTTATAGGAAAAGTAGTATAAGTTGCAATTTTTCTCATGTTCATATAATAAAAAAGGCATTGTAAAATGTTGGTCAAGGTTTGCATAATTTGAATATCAAAAAAGCGAAAAGATTCAAATAAACTGGAACAGGTGGAGTTAAACACTCAAGTGAATTCAAAATTAGCAATAGAGATTATTAGCTAGAAATTGTGAAAATTATCGGGGCCTATATTGCGTTTCTCTCTTAAGTAATTCTCTTTTGGTTATTTGATCATAGATCTTTACTTAATTCTTCTACTCATCCAAGTTGTATATAGTATCTACTCCATTTAATTCTTTATTTTATTTCTGTAAAGACCAAGCAGATTTTCACCCCTGCTTTAATTTGAATTCTGCATTTCATTAGAAAAACAAAAATTGTATTCAAACTCAAAAACAAGAAGACAAAAATATAACGTTCCTTTTTCGTTTGCTGAAATAACTTATGAATTACATTCTAGAGCACACTTCATGTAACGACCCGATCGTTCGTTTTGAGCTGTAGCGTATCGTTCGGTGATTTGAGGCCTTGAGTAGTTCCATTTCAGGTATTATGACTTGTACGCGTGGTCGGAATTGAATTTCGAGAAGTTCGGATTTGACTTGGAAAGAAAACTCTCATTTTGGAAGCTTTAAGTTGGAAGAATTGACTAAGGTTTGATTTTTGAGTAAACGACCTCGGAATCGGGATTGGAAGGTTCAAACAGGTTCGTATGATGACTTTGGACCTGGGCGTATGTCCGGATCGGATTTTGGATGATCCAGGAGCATTTCAGCGCCTATTGTGAAAAGTTGGCGTTCTGGAAGAATTTCATAAATTTGGGTTGAAGTGCATTTCAATATTATTGATGTCCGTTTGGGATTCCTAGTCTGGGAATAGCTCCGTATGGTGATTCTGGTATTGAGAGTGCGTCCGGATGTTGATTTGGAGGTCTGTAGGTTATTTCGGGGTGATTTGGCGAAAGTTAGAAATTTTAAGGTTTTTGAGAAGTTTGACCGGGAGTGGACATTTTGATATCGGGGTCGAATTCTGATTTCGGAAGTTGGAGTAGGTCTGTAATGTCGAACGTGATTTGATAGGTTTCGGCATCGAATGTAGAAGTTGGAAGTTCAAAAGATCATCAAGCCTGGATTGGGGTGCGATTAATGGTTTTAGCATTGTTTGATGCGATTTGAAGGCTCGACTAAGTTCTTAATGTATTTTGGGACATGCTGGTATAATTGGTTGAGGTTACGAGGACCTCGGGTGGATTCCGGATGGTCAATGGATCGAGTTTAGACTTGGAAGAAGTGCTGGAGCAGCTGCCTTCTGGTGTAACCGCACCTGCGAGGTTTTGGCCGCGGGTGCAGAGCCACAGAAGTAGCCAGAAGGGGCGCAAATGCGATTTTTGTTGGGCAGTGCTGGGACCACAAATGTGGCAATCTCACCGCAAAAGCGAGACCGAACCTGCGGAAGGGAAGACGCATAAGCGCGACCACACCTGCGGAAGGGAAGGCACAGAAGCGGAAGCGGGAAGATGGGGGAATCACCGCAAAAGCAGAATATTTGCCGCACCAATGGAACCGCAGAAGCGGTCAAGTGACCGCAGGTGCGAGAAGTCGCTGGGCAGAAGGGTTCTTTAAGAACGGGGATTTGGCCCATTTTCTCCCATTCTCTCTTGGTTGGGCGATTTTTGGAGAGCTTCAAGTGGGGTTTTTTATCATCTATGCCAAGGTAAGTTATTCCCGTCCATTTCAAGATAAATACATGATTTTTATATGGATTCAAGCATGAAAATTTGTAGAAATTTACGATTTTGAAGAAAAATCTAGAAATTTATATTTTTGGATTTTGACCACGAATTTGGGAATGGAATTGGAAATAAATCATATATTTGAGTTCATGATGTTATGGGTGATATTTATCTTCAAATATTTTCGGAATCCGGGCACGTGGGCCCGAGGTGAATTTTAGGAATTCTTCAATTTGGGTTGACAATCACTTTAATAGTTAGGATGTGAACTCTTAAGCATGAACTGACTATTTTATATAATATTTTACTAGCTTCGGGTCGTTTGGCACCGAGTTGAGGATTTAAAGCACAATTTTGGACCGGAAAAAAGATTTGACAACGAGGTAAGTCTCATATCTAACTCTGTGAGGGGGAAACTACCCCTAGGTGATGTATTTGATGTGTGTAACTTGTTACGGGGATTATGTATGCACGAGGTAACGAGAGTCCGTATGTAGTTAGGTTCATGTTATTGTCCGGGTAGACTTAGGTTTACATCATGTTGTACTTGTACTATAAGGATTATCCTTACTCGTTTAATTCTTTCATTTCACATTATGACTTGAGACTAGACTTGCTATTGTAGAGTTTTCGCGAGTTATATGATTTATCATGGAATAATGGTGTTCCTCTTACGGATTCTCGCTCGTTATGCATTGTCATCGAATAATTTTCCTTAAAAATTATAGCTCACATGTTCCTTTGTGAGTGGGGGTCAAGGACCCGTTTAAATTTCTTATTCTAATAGGATTAGGCCGTTCACCTCGGCAAGATTTATGTACCACACACTCTCATGGGAGCGGTCTGTTCGCCTCAACAGTTTAATAGATGCATCTATGGTTCGTGTCATTCGACCCTCGACAGTGCACATATGGGATCGGTCTGTACGCCTCGGCATTTTTATAAAATATTCTCATGGAATCGTGCGTAATATTTGGCAACAGCCAGGATAATCGTGAGTTGTTTCTTGATTCGAATCATAAGAATGGTGAGGTCTATTATCCCCCCCCCCCCCCCATAATTTTTTAAATATAATTTTATTTTATAAAAAAAAAATTATAAAATTTTTTTTTTTTTTTTTTTTTTTTT
>ML379812.1:61465-79418 GCA_005239525.1 Nicotiana knightiana | reverse complement strand
ATATATATATATATATATATATATATATATATAAGAGCCATGATAATCGTTAGTTATTTCCTGATTCGAATCATAAGAACCTATTTTGGTGAGGTATATATATATATATGTCATGTCCTTATTGTACTTGATTTTATTGGACCACTAGCGAGCGTGATGTCGATCCCTCGTCACTACTCCTCCAAGGTTAGGCTAGATACTTACTGGGTACACGTGGATTTATGTACTCATACTACACTTGTTGCACATTTTTGTGCAGGTACGTTTATGTCCGATGGTCCTTTGGGCACGGAGGCACGGATGATGCGGGGACTTGCCGCGAGCTGTATTTCAGGTTACGATTTGCAGCCAACAGGGTCTCCCCTAGAGTTATTTGTATTTTTCCTGTCTAATTTGTATTCCTTATAGAGGCTGTATTTTATTTACTTCATAGTTGATGCTCATGCACTCGTGACTCCAGAATTTGGGGGTACTTATGAGTTGTTCAGTATTGTAGTTGGGAAAATATTATCAATTACTCTGTAAATTTTATTTCTGATTATTTAATTGAAGAAAAATTATGGTTTCAAAATACTAAAAAGAATAATAGATTTAATCAATTATTGATGGATTTTGGGTAGTGATACTTCACATGTTTAGTAACAAGAGCTCGAACTACTATTAAAAATCATGGACTTAAGATCACTTAAATCCTATAATAAATTTATTATTGTATAATTAAGAAAATAATCTAATAGAAAAACCTGTTATGGAACTTATTTTCTTTCTTATCCTTCATAATAATGATCTTCGTGCCTTCACTCTAGAGGATTATGAACAAGATTTGCCAAAGTTGTCATGGCATGTGATTGGCCTGAAATAATTCCTGCAGTTGAAGGATTTTGTCCCAAAACAATACAATAACCATCATCATAATTCTCCATTCCTTGTGCCATAAGTTGCCATACTAAGCTTCCTGCCATGGTTCCTCCTTCTTTTGCCAAAATGTAGATATTTCTATATACACTACTCATGAATGTATCTCTTGAACTAAGATTGTATCCTTGACCTCTGCTAGATTTGCCAAATTCAGCTAGCACTAGAGGTTTCTTTAGTATAGTTTTTGCATCTTCCCAATGGCCTGTCACCCACCTTTGCATCCATTCCAATTGTGCTTCGTCGTTTTGTCCGGATACCCTGTAAATATAAAAAAATCTTATGTTTTATGCATTGGCAGTTTAAAAAATATTTACATGCAAGTCCTATTTGAATAGTTGCAGAGACATAACCGAAAGTGGAGCTCTATAAATGTGTTCAGAATTTAGCGTTTTACCCCCTCCTGCTACTTGTAAAGCAATTTAGGAATAGGGAACGTCAAAGAAAAATGTGCTTAAATAATGTATGCGACATAAAATAAGATAATAGAATTTGATACTCTTTCTCGATAGTATAGAGTTCTTTCCTTTTGATAGTATATTAATGAAAACATATGAATAATTCTTGCGTGAAGAAAATATGTTACATACCACTGGTCAGTATATGCATGGATAGTGGCAAAATCAATCTCATTGATAAGTTGGTTACTGATGAAATCTGTTCCCACTTGATAACCAGGATTAATTGTCTTTCTTTCAGGAACTGAATCACCATAAAATCCCTCCATTCCTATCTCTAACAAGTGTTTGTTGTCTAGTGACTTCACAAAACTTGCCATTTCTTGAACCCAAGCCTGGATTGATATCAGTAACAAACAATTTTACAGCTAAAAGTCAGTTGGAAATTTCAAAATTTTAATTAGTTGGAAATGAGTTAAAAGGCATTAGCTTACATTAATAGTTTTTCCAGAATAGTCAGCTTGATCACGTGGCTCATTAATGAGTTCCCATGCCATAATTGTTGGATCATCTCTGTAAGCAACTCTAGTAATGGTATTGTATCTTGTAACAATTTTCTGTAGCGATTCACAAGATCATAAATTTATTAACCACCATATACCAGCTTTCTTAGTTTTACTTAATAGAGAAGATATTATTTGGTCAAATAATTAGATGGCATAAATATCAAATATTGATGTTTAAGTAAAAAAGAAGAAGTCATATGTTGTTATCAAAATACCTTAATGTGGTTCTTGTAATAATCTTTGAGTATAGGATGAGTATAGAAATCATCATCACCATTAATCTGAACCCCCGCATTTCGCACCCATTGAACATATTGAGCCTTTCCTCCAAAGTCGTTCCAATTATTTACAAAGCTCAAGATTAAGCGAACACCATATTTCTTAGCTTCCGAGATCACAAAGTCCAAACCCTAAATCCATAAAAGCACAATAATAACCCTAAAATTAGACACCATTAAAATAAGTATATAACTGTTGATACATTTCATGCATAAATAATAAAGAAATTGTGTAGCGCAAAACATGCTTTTACCTGAAAAACACGTTCATCGTAAACTCCAGGCGATATTTGTAATGCTCTGTCACCTCCATCACTAAAAGCCCACGTGCGACAAACAGAAAGACCAGCAGCAGATGCATCTTTAAGAACCTCAGTAACTTTATACCTCTCACTTGGTTCAGCAGCAACATGCATCAACCAATACGAGTTGAAACCATTGAATAGAAATGGGGATCCATTGAGTTCAAAATGGGCACCATTAACTGCTATAAACCCTACATTAGCATTTCTTGGAACCCTAGCTTCACATGCAAGAGCTAAGAACAAGAGCAAGAGCCCAAAAATAGAGCAAGTTCTTGTAAATGACATTTTGTAATTTAATTTCTATACTGAATGAAAGAGATGTGATATACTAGAGGTCACCTATAGTTGGCTTTTATAATGAGTTCAGATAAGAAAATTTACTAAAAATAGCAAAACTTGCAGGAACTAAAACAAACTTTCCTAGTGGATGAAAACTGAAATTTGGTAAGTTTACTTGAAGATATTATATTTTCAAAAAGCATCATGGGATGTTGATAGAATTAACAGGAAGACAGTTAATTGTTGAAAGAATTAGAAAGATAAATCATGGGGAAAAAATAAAAGAAAATTAAAAGGTGGAAAGTTGGTGTAATATAGTGACTCCTAGTTTGGTTTTAATGTTTGACCAGATTGATTATTTGATGAAGAAATAAATGAAGACGTGTACTTCAGTAATTGCACTTAGGAAAAGTTAGTTGGATTTGCCACTAGCACTTTGAGTTATTTTAAATGGATAAGGAGAATTCTCAGTTGGGAATTCTTGTTTTCAGCCCCTTCCATCCTAGGAAGATAGAATTTTCTAGACGTTTCTCCAAACAGCTAAATTTAGGAAATAGGTTAAATGCAATAGGGAATAATGTGTATTTTGACTAGTTACCAAGATAGAGTGGGAGAGAGAATTTTTTTTTTACAGGAAAGATATTTATTTTATTAGACTAAAATATTAGTAGTTATATAAGTAGATATAATCCTAGGATCATGTCCTAATAGTAATTCATGCATAGCATGTTGATTACCTAGAGTAGCAAGATTATTACAATACAAAGAGAAAATTATTTTTTCAGCAACTTTACCACCCCTGTCTGCCAGCATCCTGGCCAGAACAAAGGGTGGTGGGAACAACCAAAAGACTACATTATTTAATACTGGACTAGTTGACGCATGCTTTGCTAGGGAGTGGGCAACTTCATTCCCCTGCCTGAAGATGTGATGCATTTCCACCATGCTCATTTGAGCCAGAAGCAACCTGCATGAATGAATTAAAGAGTCGTAAGCTTTGCAGCCTTCTTTTATGAAGGCGATTACCTGTGTAGCGGCAGTTTCAACCTCCAATAGAAATAGCTTCATGTTGTTTGCTATACAAAGTCCTTGGTAAAGTGCCATCAACTCTGCGTGGAGTGGGTTTTTCGACATAATATTTTATGCAAACCCTAATAACCAGTCCCTATTCTGATTTCTAATTACCCATCCTATGCCTCCTATGGTATTATCTTTATTAAAAGCACCATTTATATTGAGCTTGTACCAACCAGCTTGAGGTTTAATCCAGTTGACTTTTAGGGTGATTTTTCTATTCAGTTCGATTGGCGATCTGTGAGTAACGTGAATTCTATAGCCTGGTTAATGATTTTGTTAAGGGATAAGGGGATAGTAGTATTGTTTATATTGTTGTTGTTTCTTGTAAGCCAGATATTCCAGATTATAAAGGGGAATAATTTGGTCCAAGTAATATAATTATTAGGAATATGAGAGGTTTCCATAGTGAGGGATTGAATCCAATTAGAGTTGTTTTTTTTGGAGATTTCTAACATTAATGCCTAGTTTATGCCAAATAGGGTGGAGTTGAAGGCATGTGAGGAAGATGTGTACAAGTGTCTCTGGTTCCATTTGGCATATTGTACACTAATCGTCTATCTTTAATACTATATAAGCTAGGTAGCTCCTAGAAAGAAGTCTATTGAGGTTGCAAAGTCATAGGAAATATTTGACTTTATTAGGGCAGTGCAAGTCCCAAATCCAATTTGTGTTAGGGTGATATGTACTATTATCTTCTATTTGCTTATAACAAGAATTAGTGGAGAGATTTTGTTGTCACTTTTATCCCAGAATATAGAATCCTTAGTGCTATACCTAGGGATGAAAGTTGATAGAATTTTATTAGTGACCTCGTCCAGGATGGCAAAGCTAATTTTATCAAAATTCCATCTTTGCCAAATCTAATATCACATATCCTGATAGAGCTTTCTACTTTGGTTAGGGGGCCTACTACATAGCTCCAGAGTGTTTTTGAGTTTGGAATCCATGTATTATCCCAAATGTTTAGGGTGGAAGAGTTGTGTATTGACCAGGATATTCCTTTTTGGAAAATTTCCCACCCCTTAATGATATTTCCCCAAATGAAGGATCCTTTTCTATTAGGCTTGTGAGTACTTTTGAAGGAGCGTAAGTGCCCATAGGTTGGTTAGGTTATTAGTTAAGCTTTCTAGTAGGGTAAGGTTCTTCGAACGAGCTGTTCTTAACCCTAATCCACCTCGCTTTCCCAATTGACCAGGTGGAGCTTTCTTTTTTGGTCAGTACTGCCCCAATGGAAGTTCCTTTGAATTTGGTCAATTTTCTTAAGAGTTCTTTGGGAAGCATTATATATTGCATGTAGTATGCTGAAATAGTAGAGAGAGTGGAAGATATTAAAGTACTTCTACCCGCCAGTTTTAATTTGTCACATTTCCAGTTGGACAATTTATCTCTCATGGTATCAATGATGAATTGATAATCTTTGTGATTAGGATTATTATTGATAATGGGGAAACCCAAGTGTTTGCCAAAAGAGTTGTAGATTTTTATTCTAAGGGATAGGGAGATGCTTGTACTGGTTAATTTTCTACAACTTTTAGAGAACATTAATTTGGATTTTTCATAATTTATAGTTTGTCCCAAAAGGTCACAAAAGTGCTTAAGGGCAGATTGAATGGATGATGAAGTCTTAATGTTAGCTTTACCAATGAGAACCAAATCATCCGCAAAAAATAGGTGCGATAAGGGAGGAGTGTTTTTGCCCAACGTAATAGGATCCCACGATCTAATATCCATTAGGTGGTTTACATAATTTTATAACATTTCCATACATAAAATAAAAATATAGGGGGGACATGGGGTCTCCTTGTCTGATTCCCCTACTTGGATGGAAATTTTTTGTTTATGATCCATTGACTAGGATAGAAGTAGAAGAGGAAGTTATACAAGACATAATGAGTTTGGTCAATTTAGTGGGATTTTTGAAGTATAAAAGGGTCCTGTATATGAAGGACCATTCTAATTTATCGAAGGCCTTTTCTAGGTCAATTTTAATTATCATAGTGCCTGACTTTTCTTTTATTTTTTTAAGTTGATGGACAAGTTCTTGGACTAAGATGGCATTATCACTAGCCCTTCTATTTTTAAGGAAGCTAGATTGAGCAAGGCTTATAATGGTAGCAAGGATTGACTTCAACCTGTTTGCAATAATTTTTGTGATAACTTTATAAATCGTATTGCACAGACTAATATGGTGGAAATTATTGCGGTTATTTGCATTATGGAATTTTGGAATGAGGCACAGGTAGGTTGTATTAATTTTTGGAGGAATAAAGCAATCCCTAAAGGCCTTATGAAAAAAAATCCTAATAGAATGCCCTACTATCTTCCAGAAGTTTTGGCAGAAAAAGGGATGTAATCCGTCAGGGGGATTTAAATGGCTTGAAGGAGAAAATAACAGCATTAATTTCATGATCAAGTAAATGATTATCTAAAATGGAAAGATCTGTATTATGGAAGCTAGCTGGGTTGTGTCTAATTTGGTTCCAATTTGTATATGTTTGACTAGTAGTAAATGAGGAAAAATGATCTAGGGTATGATTAATGATATCATGGTGATTATCTATCCATTTTCCCTCGTTATTTTTAAAGAAGCTAATATTGTTTTGTCTCTTCCTATTTGCAGCACAAATTTGGAAGAATCTAGTATTAGCATCTCCGTCATTTAACCAATTAATACGAGACCTTAGTTTCCAGTAATCTTCTTCTAGTTTAAGAATGTTGTTATAGTCCCTGATAAGTTTTTCTTCTAAATCTTGGAGAAAGTAACTATGGTTATAGTGAGGGGATTTTTGGATGCCATTTAGTCTGGCTAGAAGAACTTTTTTATCCCTGACTATGTTACCAAAGTGGTCTTTGCCCAGGTTTTAATGTCGGCAGTAAAGGTAGCAGTAGCTTCTAACAAGTATTTATTTTGCCATTGATTTGTAACAATGTTACTGAATTTAAGGTGAGTGCACCAAATATTTTTTTCCCAGATGGTAATTGAGGTTATTCAATTTTATTAGAATAGGTTTATAGTCCGAGTGGGTTTTTGAGAGGTAGGTGATGGTAACATTTGGAAATAATTTTAACTAATCATCATTGGCTAATACCCTATCTAAACATTCCATAATTAGTCCTTTTTTTTTCTATGATTTAACCAAGTGAACTTGCTACCTTTGAAGCCTAAATCTTTTAACTTACAAAAGTCCATGTTTCTCATATTTTGAAGCTCTGGATTTTTAATGGCCTACCACCTATTTTTCCATTGCTACTAGTAATATCGTTAAGTCCTCCCCCTAACATCCAAGGTCCTTTATAATTAGTAGATAGAGTTCTAAGGTTATCTCACATGCTGTCTCGATAGTGAATTTTTGTACTAGCGTAAATTGCTGAAAAGAGCCATTGAAAATTAAAGGGATGTACCTGTAAAAGAGCATAAATTTCTTGACCATTCTTTGTGAAATGTTCCACAATAACCACATTGTGGTTATAAAGGATTTCCATGCCTCCTTATTAGCCCTCCGCAGGGACCTCTATGAGCTCAGAGAAGTTGAATTCGTTTAGAAGTGGTGCATGCAACAACATCCTAGTTTCTAAGAGATTCACAATGCAGGGTTTATGGGTGTCAATTAATTCCCTAAAATTGCGATGCAAGTCATCATTATTTGCACCTCTAACGTTCCAAAATATAATAGTTGTGGCTCTATTCATTAGAGGTGTTTGGTGGTGGTTGGCAGTGGACTCCCTCTCCATTGAGGTGTGGCTCCTCCTTCTTGATGGAACTAGGATTATTGCATGCTTTCCTTCTGTGGGATCTTGTGGTGGTCGAATATGCATCGAGCATTATTACATGGAACTCGGGCATCTGAAGATGTATTTATTGCTCCATAACTCCGGGAAGAGTAGTATTTTTACCTCGTTTAGATTTAAAAATTTTACACTCAGCTGTGTACCTTGTGGATGGGGTTCTTCTTCTTCCTCTACAGGATGTTGAGGTGGATTCACATTTTGTCCTGGAACATTGATTGGCATGTGGGGTTCCAGATTCACTAGAGCCATGTGAGGTAGATTGTTTGGATCCTGGAGTGCATGGTGACTCCAAGGCAGGAAGATAGGGTTGATTGTCATGCTCTCCTCCGGTGGGAAGAAGGGCATGTTCATTGGGAGGTTGATGAACTGGTTGTGGTATTGAGGAAGGTTCCACTGTTCCTGCATGGAATCGATTAACATATGTTTCATGTGTGGAGATAAGTGGTGGAGAATATTGTTGATCCATGATTGATTGTGTAGTTGGTCATTGCTATGTGCATTCCTTCCGATATTAGCTGAGCTAGGCAACGAGTATTTTGGATTAGGACTACCATCTCTTGGCCATTGATCTGGATATTGAAGGTTATTGCATTGGCCTAGGAGTCCTGCTTCCAGCAAAGAGCTTGGTTGATAGTTGTGTGGTGGGGGAAAGGGGAGGTGAAGAACATTGGTTGATTTGGTAGTGGAGGGGTTATGGGTGGAATGTTTTCCATTGAGGGAATTCTGCTTTGGTTTGGAATGTGGACTAGGCAGAACCTTCTTCTGGATGCTAATGGGAGTCTTGCCATCCTTATATTCTTGCTTATTTATTAGGTACGGATTTTTTATAGGTTTAGTAGAATCCTGAGCTACTGGATCCTCAATCTGCTTGGACGGAGAGTTACTAGGCGTGTGGGAATATATAAAATTTGGGGTGGATTTTGTTTCAGCCAAGTGTTCTAGGCAGTCTAAAATTTGGCTATCCTCGTTTGCATGCTTATCCATGTTTAATCTGGATAGGGTAGGGTTAAGAGCTTGGGTGGTGGTAATATCCATTTTAGTGATAGTATTTAGAATTAATTTAGGCGTACCCGGGTGTATACCTAATTTATTTTTTGTGGAAGTTTCATCTAATGATTGGGGTGTAGTTTCCAAGTTGGTTTATCCTTAGACACGTGTAGATTTTTGTCTTTTGTACCTTGCATGCCCTGATTGAACGGGATTATAGGAAGATTTGTGGTTAAACTATCTTCCAAAACCATGGGTTGGTTATCTATCCTTTGGAGAACCATGAAGGTATTATTGTCTTTTGGGCCAGCGTGTGAGGATAAGTTTGGCGTATTTGTGATTTTGTTCGTGGGTTGTCTGGTCCTAGAATCAGTAGTTATAGTATTGGAGTAATCAATTCCTATATGTTTGGTTTTAGGAATATTTAATTTATGGAAATTAGAAGACATACCTATGTCGGTTGCATTGAGTTTAGTACGAGTACCTGGATTGGCGACCTTGGAAATTGGTGGTGTCTTTACTTCAGTGTTCTTCTTTTTCTTGTTGAAGGTGACAGTCACCCAATCACTTTGAGTGACATGTTGTGTGCATTCTGATGGGCTTCCTTTTTGCTCACTTTGGATGGAAGATGTTAAGGACATTGAGTATTTTAACTGGCTATGTCCTAGTTTTTCACAATTGGTGCATAAAAAGTTTTCACCCTCATAATGTATATGTTGTTTGTAACTTCCGATATTGACAAAAGGCTTGACCGACATCTCCATAGAGACTTCAACACACAATCTAGCACAACGACCTCTTAAGGTAGAAGATGTACATGCATCAATTCTAAGTAATCTGCCAATTGTATTACCTATTTTCCGTAGAATTGTGGAGTCATAGAACTCAGTAGGAAGCTGGGGAGTCGGACCAAACTGCTGACTTTAATTGTTTGGCCTCACTAGCCACAAATTGTGGTTCTCATTTTTGCACAAGTAGGTGATATCTATTGATAAACCAATGGCCATTACTTAGGGCTATGTACATGTTTTCATCCTTATTGAACTTAACGATGAAGTAGTCTGCCCCTAGGTCCATGCGGGTGAAGTTTTCTGTGGGTTTCCATAACTGATAAAGCTTCCTCTTCAAATATTGATGTAGGATACGTTTTTCCATTAGTTTAATAATCAGAGAATACTTCCATGGTTGATAAATCCTATGGAAGTCATCTACAATTAGTGGAACTTTTAGGTCATTATTAAGATCTTGGGGTGGCTGAGAATAGCTAGTTTGTCTAGGTAGATCTTGGGGTAGCCAATCTAGTTGCATGGGAGTATCTTGATAAGGGATTGGGTCCGGATAAGGGTGAGAAACTTTGATAGTGGTAGAGTCCAATAGGAGGATATCCTTATATGATGAGGTGGGATTGTGAGGAAGGTGGTCAATTGGACTTGTGGGTGGATTATCATTTTCAACTGCGAGTTGAGATATCTTACTCGATAATAATGAAGAAGGATTAATTGATTCAATTCTAGACAGTATATCCGGTAGTTTTGGTGGAATTAAGGTAGAGAGGTGGTTGGAGGATGGTGGAATATCCATTTATGTTTGAAGGAGAGTCAGAAGAGAAAGCAGTGAGAAGGCAGGCGAAAAAGGGATAAGTTGCCAACAAATAAAGCTTGATTGCTTTTTCAGTGGGAGAGAGAATCATGGGAAGGGAGGGAGATTAGCTCTAGGGTGTAGTGGTGGATAGGGCGGTAAATAGTTCTGGTTGGTTCAGATTTTTTAATTATTAAATCAAATTAATGGTGTCTGGTTTATAAATTTATAAACCAAACCAAACTAATAAAGTCGGATTTGTAAATATTGATTTTTCTCGAGTTTTCAGATTTTTTTTGTTAAAGTCTTCATAGCACAGAATATGTAATTTGTGCTCCAAATATTTCTTTAGCCCTATTAAGAAACAACTATATGATATATTTTTCAAGAAAATAACACAATAATATAAGATAAGTCATAGAATAAAATATTCAATAACAAAGATACCTGGGTATTCAAATTACATATTTCTTTTGTTAAATACTTAAAAGTTATAATTGAGTACCTAACACTGTCAAGAACAACAATTATATTCCATAAGATAATTCAAATTTTAATTAATTAGAAGCAGAACAAATTATAAATTTAATATTAACCAACTCATGAAGTGAATATAATCTAAAATTCAAGTTTTTTACTTTTTCCTAAAATAATAAAGATAGATATGAAACGTGAAAATATTTCTCTATAACTAATATTTAAAAAAAAAAAAAAAAAAGGAATAAAAGTAGTCAATTAGAACTATTTGGACTATTCATCCTAATATAAAAAAAAATAATTAAAAAGTCACCTTTTGAACGTAAACCTACGATTATTCTTGACCTCTCTCGAGAATTGTAAAACGTAATTGTTCTCCTAAAACCAATGAATTAGACCTCAATGTATTTTTAAAAATGTTCTCTGATTTAAATAACTTTTTTCTGGAATCACCTTAAAAGATGAGAATTAAACATGACTTTACCTGTTTCTTTAACATTTAGAAAAGGTTACAATTTTATGCTTTCAAATCAGGAAGTCCTTTCATTAACCAATGGAAAGCTTTGGGTCTTTGAAACACATGTGCTTGTTTACAGTTTCGACATACATATTAAGAAAAAGTCGTTTGATTGCATTAATTATATATAAAGAGTATTGATCAGATTATTCTTATCTTTTTTTAATAATAAGTAATGACTATATATCTTATTTGAGTAGTAAATAATTAGTTTTGTAGCTCTTTACAAATTCATTTTTACACATGAGAGATTTATCTGACTTGTATACATAAGAGATCTAAAAAAATTATTTTTTTAAAATTATAAATTATTAAAGGGTATGATGTAAAAATAAACACACACAAAAAAAGATGTCATCTTGTCTTAATTTTATTTTATAAAGTATTCCTAACAAATATTTTGGACCGATTTTTTTTTTACTAAACTAACATTGTCACAGTTGTATACCCACCTCCAAAATAATAGATAGAAATACCGTAAATATGGATGAGCAAGCTTTGTACTTATGTCGTGTTGAAGTTTTCAAATTTCAAAGGAATAAAATGTTACGCTCCGCAATATTACGTCTATATTATGTCCCGCATTATTATATTACGATGATGTTACGCCTTGAAGTACTACATTACGATGATGTTACGCTTCGTAGTATTAAATTACGATGATTGCACCCTGTGATATTGTACGTTGAATTTGTCGTAAGGTAATTGACATCAGTCCAAGGAAAAGATTATTTGGAGATTATAAGGACTATGCTATTTCAAACAAGTGATGAGTAAATTTGTGAAGGTAAGAGGGGAAGCAAGTCAAAGAAAATGACTTTTCGTCCAAATTTGACACATTAAGATAAAATACGGGCCGAGCGTTAATACCCGATATTTATGGACTAGTACCGGACAAGTTACCATATGACCACGTTAGTATGATATATATATATATATAAAAGAATATTAAAAATAAGTAGAATTTTAAATAAGTTGAGACAATTCTTAATTATGCGGATAATTGATTAATTACCGAGTAACAGAACACTACCTAAATATTTAATAAGTAGATAAAAATTAAACCTTTCCACCCTATCCCCACGTGACAGCAAGCCACCCTTAAAAGAAAGGACTCTTAGTCATTTCTTATGAAGTGACAAACTAATGTGAAGTCTTACATATCAAAGACTAATATAAAACTAATGTAAAGTTTTACATTCCAAATGTTTTCCATATCAAGGACTTCCATCAGAAGTAGGGGGCGTGACAAAGAGGGAACGTTAGCCATTTTTAAAAGGCTTTCAATCAAAATTCATTCTCAAAACACTTCAGTCAAATCACTAGTTTGATAACGTGATTTCTTAACCAAAATCCGATGAGGTTTCTTAGCACAATTAGCAACGTGAGATTTCAGGATTCTAAGGGAGTGCGGTACAATATTTTCCAAGAATATCATATGTATTTTTCTCTACTACTCCAGGTATGTTAAGGCTAAGTCCTTCTTTCATTTTGCATGATCTCGTAATTACACGAGTTTGATAACAAGGCATAAAGAAAAATTCATATCCCGGAATTTACGTATATTTTGCTAGTCTCGCAAGTTACAATATTCTCTTTATCGGGACTTCATATTCAATTGAGTATTTACTTTTTTCCATTCATGAGAGCAGAGAATCTATATATACAGTATTACAGTGTTTTCATTACCATCGAGTTATAATCGATGGGCTTATATACCGAGCCTACTGTGGCCGAGCGCCTATGAGCGAGCCCAGTGGCCGAGATACAGAGCCTAGTAAGGCCGAGCGCCTATGAGCGAGCCTACTACGACATAGCAGTTATATATATATATACCAAGCCTTATAGGGTCGGACAACTATTTTACTTACTATATTGAGAGAGTTGAGTCAGTATCAGCAGATAAGCATATCTTTAGATTATATTTGATTCCCAGTTGCTTTCAGTTATTATATTATCAGTTCAGTTTAAGCTTTCAGTATATTGCCTTACATACTCGGTATATTATTTTGTACTGACATCCCTTTTCTGGAGGCGCTGCATTTCATGCGTGCAGGTTCAGACAGACAGACGGGTAGACCTCCTCATTAAGTGTTGCCCGAGTTCAGCTTGATCGGTAAGCTCCATACCTTTCGGAGTTGCCGGGTCTAGAGCTTTATGTACATCTTATATATATATATATATAGGCTTGTAGAAATATCCTGTCAGTTAGTGCAGTATGTTGGGCTTGTAGGCCTTTTACGTATATTTTATTGGTTTTCTAGCTGTAGTAGTTATGACGGCCCTATCGGTCCAGCATTATAGTAATGTTTAGTCAGTATTTGCAACTGTCTTGCAATGTGGTCCATGGCCAAAGTATGACATTATATGTTCAGAGTCCCTTAGTCGCAAGTTGGTACGCAAGGATAGGTAAGGCACTGGGTGCCGGTCTCTCCCCCCAAGTTCGGGCCGTGACAAAGTGGTATCAAAGCAGTTCTGTCCTAGGGGGTCTACAAGCCGTGTTAAGTAGAGTCTTGTTTATGGGTGTGTCGTGCACCACACTTATAATCAGGAGGCTACAAGGCATTTAGGAATGTCACTCTTTCTTCTTACTCTAGATCGTGTGATAGGTCTCAATTATAAAAATTCAAACTCCTAACTTTTATTCGTAATAAAACTATACCTACATCCAGAAAGACAGTTGGTAAGAGATTGAATGTGGCTATGAAAGAGTTGAGTCAGAGGAACTCGATTTTGCGTCATGCTTATGATGAGTAAATATAAGGTCTCCAGCAGAACATGTGGATACTAAGATATGTAAGCGTCTTGATAAGGATCCCTAAGGTAGGAATATCTATCCACTCTTATGGTAAAAAGGAATAAGAGAATCGGAAAGTAGACATAAGTTCCAGCAAGTAAGAGAAGCAAGGTGAAAAAGGGTATCAGGTACCCAATTAATGAAAATTATCGGTATTTTCAACTCAGTCAGAGAGATAAGCATTTTGAGTTACCTTCAATAGTAACAGAGGTATGTACAACTGGTCACACCCATTTCGGTTACGCCCTATGGGGGTTAACATAAGTAGTATAAGAGGAGGACGGGACATCAGGATCTGGCTGGGGTTAGAATAACCCAAAATGATGGATGAATTGTTTGGGTCAGTTGACATCTCCGAAGAATATTGAAAATTTGCTAATACATCTCCTCGTGAGATACTAGATGTTGCACTCTAAAATAGTACAACTAGATATGGGCACTACAAAGATAGGTATTGAAAGCCTGGAAGGGATAAATATTACCTTAGTGTGACTCTTGTCCCTAGTAGAGCGATGCCGTGGAGCAACCCGAAGAGTCGATAAATGAAGCAAGGAGAGCTAAAAGCGAAAGAATGTTGTGTTGAGGTTTTCACAAGAAAGGGATAGGCACAAGTATTAGCAGAAAAATGAGAAGAGAGATAAGGAAGAATTATGAGTGAGATGTGATACATGAATTATGAGTGAGATGTGATCACGAGTAAGGAATTATGTTATCCTTGGTATAAAAGGATTACCGCAAGGCGAGTAAGGGTCATTGGTGATGTGAAAGGACGCCAAAGATGATGAGGAAAAACATCTATAGGCAGGTTGTCATAGCTCCAACTCTTAGCACTACCCTAAAGGGGGGAATATGGAATGATAAAGGAAGAAAGGGATAAAAATGAGAAAGGGATGATATTGCACTTATCGAAATGTTACAAACATGCTATGATTCCAGAACGTTATGTAAGCACGACGTTAAAAAAAAGAAGGAAGTACGGTTTCCTGCCCCGGATGTTATTGATAGATAAGGAGCCAGTACGTGAGGTAAGTTAAGACAAGGAAATAACCCAAGAAAGATTACGCTGAATATGGATATGAGAATGGGCCTACGAGTAGTTAGTAGTTGATTCAGGAAGAGCCTAGCCATGACTAGACAGGAGGTTAAAAACAAATCAACAGATCATGCAAGATAAATGTAATGAACCCTAACATGGGGAATTCAGCCCCGCAGTAATGCCATTATAATACTTGAGATATATTCAAATAGGAGTCGAGTTATTTAATGGTACCTTCATGAGTGTTACGGGGATAAAAGAAAGTGCCACTGGAAAGACAGTCAAAATATCAGTTCAGGAGCGACCCTACAAGCACAAGGGCATGGAGGTAAGAAACTACGGATGATTATAGGCAAGGAAGGACATCAAAAGTTCTGTAATAAGCTCACATCTTTACAAGAGTCAAAGGTTCTCCCTAAGTACTACAATGAAAAAAGGCTGCAACCTAAGCACAATAACCTAAAGAGGAAATGGTCGTGTAACAACAGTCTCACAACAACATTGTAAGTACTCCAAAGGAAAGTGGCACCTACCGTGGATGATGAACGGGAAATAGAATTAAAAGTAGTATTCGAAATCATATGAGTTGCACGAAACCTCCAGCATGCATGGGAACTAAGACAAGATAAGTATGCACGCAACAAGGGGGCAGAAAGACCAGGAAAAGTAATAGCTTAGTTAAAGAAAGCCGAGAAGGAACAAAAGGAATTATTCAATCAATGGTCCCGAGTTGGTGACGTTATGAACGCACTTAAGAGTTTGGAGTTTACCTGCAACATATACAGCCATAGAAGATTCTAATATACGTTAAAAGAAAGAATTGAGCCCAAGTCATTGACGAATAATTGATTGTTAAAGGATTATATCATGAATATCCCGCAGCGCCTATGAAAGACTAAAGTAATAACTAATACCAGGAGAATAAAGGCTAAGTAAAAGTGGACCAAGAGAATTATAGACCTCAGGATCACTCTTAAATAACAGAGGTATAAGAGAGATAGTACAGTAGCCATATTTTATAATGTCTCTACGATGAAGCCAACTAAAGAGTACCAGCCTCATAAGAATTCACTATGAAGCTTACACCGGATTGTGTATGCACCAAAGGTACAAGTATTGTAATAGAGCTTCAGGTTGTGGAGGTAAATTATACCTATGTGGAAGGGAGATTATGAAAGAGATAGAATAATGTGAGGCAATATTTTACGATAAGTAAGGAAAAGGTAAACAACGTACAAGATACTCAAATACATAAAGTTATGAATAGTCCATACTTCGGATAAGGGGCTAGAAGCACGGGGATTCAGTACCCAGGAATGATAGCAGCATCGTCAGTGGCATACCTTCCAACCTATGGTTTCTAAGTACCGAAAAGTCTAATTAGAAAGTGAAAGTAGAGTTAGAGATGATGTGATGTCTCGATGTTCCAGAAAAGCATAAGGAAACCGGTCACAAGCTAAAGTATGATGGAACGACAAGGTTTTATAGAGACAAGAGTAAGAATAAGAAAAGGGCAAGTAAGAAGATGACGAAAATGGATAAGTCCGCCGGATTAAGCCCGTGAAAACAAGGGAGCTGATGGTTCCTCTAAGTTATAGAAAGCTCTGTATAGCCTGAATAAACTCAAAAGAGTCTAAGACTAGTAGCATGTAAAAGAGATGGAATGTTGCCCTGGTAGTAGAATAAGGGTGTGATTGTGATAGATAAAGGATGACTTTTGGGCTTTCAATTGAGTAATGACTCAAAGAGGATTTACTAAATCGTAAGGGACGAAAATGCCCATATAGGGTGATTCACATTGGGATGCTATAAAGTATGGTTATGGAAGTATCGTATCACCCCTAGGTGGATCAATAATTACTCCAAGTTCCCCCGATGAGACGCGATACCTAGCAGCGGTGTTACATAAGAGAGCAAGTTATCAGTGGTAACTGATGGATCAACATTTAGGTGAATCAACAATAGATGGATAAAAGTTCATCAATATGAGATGAGATTAGACCATCGGTCTTAAGGATAAGCAACAAGAGTAACATGGAGTTGGTTGCAGACCTCAGTAATGATAAATCGAAGTAAGAACTATGGTATAGTATGACCTACGTAGATGTAGTAAAGTCATACAAATGGATAACCAAGTCTATGAAATAATATATAGCCATATTCGCAAGTTCTACAAAGTACCGAGCAAAGATCTTCAGTACACCTATAGATGTCCAGAGAGGCATTCTATTAAGCCTTGTATATTTTTACAAAGTAAGGCGTAGAGATTGGCTAAAAGCTGGAGGAAAAAGGAGTGAAGAGTCGCATAGGCACACTTACAAGGTCAGTATCATAGAGACTGCATAATAGAAGGTAGCAGCAGCTACGAGATTGGAAGAATTCGATCACAAGTCATGGCGTGGGAAAGAGGACTAAAAAGGGAATTCCCTGGCCTTTGGATTTATTCACATAGCAACTGCCTAAATGACAAGGAGAGTATTAAGGTATTCACAAGATCTATAAGTTAGGAAAATGATAAGAGCATCAGTCAACATTCGAGGACGAATGTTCCAAAGGAAGGGGGGGGGGGATGATGTTACACCCCGCAATATTATGTACCGCATTATTATATTACGATGGTGTTATGCCTTGAATTACTACATTAGGATGATGTTACACTTTGTAGTAATAAATTACGACTATGTTGCACCCTATGATATTGTAAGTTGAATTTGTCGTAAGGTAATTGACATCAATCCAAAGAAAAGATTATTTGGAGATTATAAGGACTATGCTATTTCAAACAAGTGATGAGTAAATTCGTGAAGGTAAAAGGGGAAGCAAGTCAAAGAAAATAAATTTTCCTCCAAATTTGGCATATTAGGATAAAATACGGGCCGAGCGTTAATACCCGATATTTATGGACTAGTACTGAAAAAGGTACCATACGACCATGATAGTATGATATATATATA
>ML379812.1:43903-60938 GCA_005239525.1 Nicotiana knightiana | reverse complement strand
ACATATATATATATATATATATATGTTATGAGTAAGCTGTGGCCCTGTTCCGATCACAGTATATCCAGTAGTAGAGGCTTGTAGACATATCCTGTCAGTTAGTGCAGTTTGTTGGGCTTGTAGGACTTTTACGTATATTTTGTTGGTTTGCCAGCTGTAGTAGTTATGACGGTCTTGTCGACCCAGCATTATATTAATTTTTAGTCAGCATTTACAATTGTCTTGCAATGTGGCCCATGGCCAAAGTATGACATTATATGTTCAAATCCCTTAGTTGCAAGTTGGTACGCAAAGATAGGTGAGGCACCAGGTGCCGATCTCGTCCCCCAGGTTCGGGGCGTGACAAAACAACCTCGTTTTATGACATTTTCTAAGAAAATTGAAATGCATTTCTACGCCCAACATAGGTCTTGCTCCATTTGTTAATTAGCTATGTCCAAGACCTAACGAGTTAACTAGCCCTTAATTAGTCTGCAAATATACATGCAAATCTTTTATCCCATAACTTCAATCAAATGGATTAAATCCTTTAATGTTTCCTTTTCTACCAAGATGAAGATAGTTACTTGGAATGTTCGAGGGGTGAATAAGTTTTATAAACAAAAGAAGACAAAGGAGTTTATTGGAGAGAATACCATTAGTATTATAGCAATAATAGAGAATAGAGATCAAGAGAGTAAAGCTGCAAGTATAGTTAATAAAAATGCACCTGGATGGAGCTAGATCACTAATTATTCACTTACACAAAGAGGGAGAATATGGCTGCTATGGAATCCCAACCATGCAATGATAACTGAACTGGATGTGCAACCTCAATTTATACATGTTCAAGTGAAAGGGATAGCTGTGAACATTGAATATCACTTCACTACAGTTGATGGCTTACATAGTATAAAGGATAGACTGGTCTTATGGAAGCAACTGGAGAAAATGGAGTCATGGAAACAAGGACCCTAGTTAATAAATGGGGGACTTCAATGCCATATTGAATGTACAAAACAGAGTACATGGTACAGAGATGCAGGATGTAGAAACAAGAGATTTCAGAAAGTTTATGGTAGAAGCTGTGATGACAGAACTACAAACAATAGGAAGATCATACACATGGAGCAATAATCACACATATAGTAGAATTGATAGAGCCATAGTCAACTCAAACTGGATGACTACAATGCCACCACAATCAATGCAAGTTATGGACCGTATCTTCTCAGACCATTCTCCACTTTGCATTGAATTGGGAAGGCCAGGAAACAGATGTAGGAAAGCATTTAGATTCATGAACCGTATAGCAGAACACCCTAATTTCACCAAGGTAGTAGAGGACAGTTGGAGGAAAACTAATAGTGCACACTATATGAAGGACATCCAGGAGAAGCTAAAGAATATTAAGAATTCCATCAAAGAACTGAATATCGAAAAGTTTAATGGGGTCACAGAAAGGATCAAAGACATCAGAGGCAAGCTTAAAAATGTACAGCAAGACATGAGAACTCCAAACCACCCACAGAAGTTATTTGAAGCAGAAAAAAAGCTGAGGATACAACTTGAGAAATGAGATTTGATAGAAGAAAGTATATACAAACAGAAATCCAGGGTGCAATGGATAAAGTTATGAGACTCCAATTTAGCATACTTCTTTGCAAATATAAAGAATAGGAGAGCACAAAACCATATCAAGGCTTTAGTGTCTACTGAAGGCAATATGCAACAAACAGAGAAGGGCATAGCTGAGGAAATACTCAAATTCTACAAGCAGTTGCTAGGAAATGCAAATACAATAATGCCAACAATCTAGCCTAATATAATGAGCACATGTCCTATACTTAATAGAAGGCAACAACAACACTCATTAGACCGTTTGATAAAGAAGAAGAATATTAGGCATTACAGGGAATAGATGAAGCTAAAGCACCAAGGGTAGATGGTTTCAATTCATGTTTCTTCAAAAGAGCTTGGATAACAGTTGGGGAGGAGGTGACCAATACAATGCTTAAGTTCTTTGAAACTCAAGACATGTATAGGCCAATAAACTGTACTGCTGTTACACTAGTGCCAAAAGTAAAGAATCTATATTCTGTGAAGGAATTCAGACCAATTTCCTGTTGTACTACAATATACAAAATCATATCAATAATGCTACCCAACAAACTACAATGGGTTATGAATGACTTGATTGATAAAGGACAAGCTGCATTTGTACCTAGCAAGGTGGATCAATGATAATATTTACTTAGCCATGAGATAATAAAGGGGTATGGGAAAAAAGGAATATCACCTAGATGAATGATCAATATAGACATGCAAAAAGCCTATGACCCACTAGAATGGATGTTCATGGAGAAGGTGCTTATTGGGTTGAATTTCCCTTAGACATTTGTGAAAAGGATTATGACTTGTGTTAAAATAGTATCCTACTCTATTGTATTTAATGGTAAGGCAACTAGTCTGTTTGCTGCAAAGAGAGAGGCGAGGCAAGGGGACCCCCTATCTCCATATATTTTTGTAATAGTAATGGAATACCTTACCAGGCTGTTGAAGACTCTGAAGAACAATCATGATTTTAACTATCACCCTAGGTGTGCAAAGCTAAACCTAGTGCAGTTGGGATTTACAAATGACCTGCTCCTATTCTGCAACAGAGATGTGATATCTATAAAGCTACTGTGTGCTTGTTTTGACAGTTTTACTAAGGCATGTGGGTTAGTAGCTAACCAAGGGAAGATCTCTGTTTACTTTAGAGTAGTGGATCCTAACATACAACAGGAAATTCTGTAACTTTGGCCTTCCAAGCTGGCACATTGCCTTTTAGACACTTAGGTGTACCTCTGAGCTCTAAGAGGGTATCAATTGGGCAATGTCAACCACTATTAGACAAGATGACAGAAGGATCACTACATGTATAGCAAAACTACTGTCTTATGCGAGCAGCCTGCAACTGATTAATAGTGTGCTCACAGCTATACAAAATTTCCGGTCTCAAACATTCATATTGCCTAAAAAGATCATTCAGGTGATTGAAGCAATTTGCAGAAGCTACCTCTGGACAGGAGCTACAGAATGTTCCAAAAAAGCTCTCATTGCCTGGGAAAAGTTATACTTGCCTAAGGTTGCTGGTGGATTGAACATAACAAATATTGGCTTATGGAACAAATCAGCTATCCTAAAACACTACTGGAGTCTAGGGAAGAAAAAGATAGATTATGGATTAAATTGGTCCACACATATTATATAAAGGGGAATATGATTAATGAAGTTAATCCAAAGCAGGCATCCTGGGTAGTGCAAAATATTTTCAATGCAAGGAAATATATTGAGGAGGCTAGGCTAACAGTAAAGGAGATTATGAGTAGTGACAAGTTCTCCATAAGGCAAATGTATAACAACATGCGAGGTGATTATCCCAGAGTTCATTGGAAGAGGCTGGTATGTAATAATCAAAGCAGTCCAAGGTCGTCCTTCATCTTATATATGGCTGTACAAAATAGGCTATATACCAGTGATAGTCTCATCAAATGGGGGATGCAGAGTAGACCGATATGCATTTTATGTGAGAAGAGCAGGAAATCACGCAACATTTATTCTTTGAATGCAATATAGCAGCTAGAATCTGGCAAAAATTACTTACATGCCAGGGTGTTAGTAGAGCTGTAATGGGATGGTCTGAGGAGATAACGTGGGAAATAAATAATGCACGAGGAAAATGTGGAAAAGCTTAAATATATAGAATACTTTAGCCGGGAGCATTTACTATATTTGGCAGGAAAAGGAATTTAAATTTGTTTAAGAACAAACATAGAATAAAGGATGTGACTGTAAAGATGATTATACAAGATATACACTGCAGAGGAAGCAAAGTACCAAGACTAGCAAAGCAGATGACCAGCCTAAACTTCTATCCATGAAGCAATAAGGAGAAGGTCTAACCAGGTGCAACAAGATACAGGATACTAAGTAGTTAAGATTTCTGAATGTTAGAGTTAGTAGAAGAGGCTATAGATGCACGCTAAAGTTGGGGCTGCATGTCCAACTTTAGGAAGATAACATACCTATAAAGTTTATTCAGACAAATAAAAAGCTTATTTACCAAAAAAATCCTTTAATATTGTTCTCTATTTCTCACTTTCTCTCAAGAAGCATGATCGTGCTTTGCATATGAAGCATTCATTTTATGGGAGGAAGCAAGTATATGTTGGAAAGAGAAATGATTTAGATTTTGACACTTCAGTTGCCTATATATTTTTAGCAGTTCATAGATGTCGCGCCCCCTTTTTTTTTTCCTCGCGGAATCGGGTTTATGACATTGGTTGGGACAACTCTTTCCTTTTGGGAAAGGGATTTGCATATTTTGAAGATTCGCCACCTAACAATTGTAACAGTGCGTTAGGGCACCTAAGAGGTTCAATTACAACTACGTTGCTAACTAGAGATTTGGGTAAGGGCTTGAAATTATCCTAAGGGGAAGGTGTTAGGCACCCCTTAGGATCCACAAGTGTGGTTCCCGACCAAATGGTTTCGTAAATTTGTACAACTAGCAAATAACAAATAACGGCTCAAATAAGAGGGGATTTAAGTCTTGAGCATGCAGATGTTTTAAAGAAATAGTAAAGAAGATTGTCTTTTGAAAAGGAATTACGAGCTAGCATATAAAGGTATCCTAGGTTTATAATAATATGGATCACATCAATGCAATACCCGGTAATCACTCCCCGAATAGGGGCTACACGTGGTATTAGCACACCGGTCATCATATCCATATTCTACCCTTCCCACCCTGTAAGGTTATTAAAACGAGTGTTGGTCTCGACCTCTATTGCATTTTGTTACCCGTCCCTTCCTATCAGTCCCGGAGAAAATTAGGACTCCTATCCTAAAGAAGGTGCTAGGCAGACCCTCAGGTTTTAAAGGTAAAATTCTAAGACAACAAATAACGAAACAAGTAGGACTGCAGATAAAGGAAAGCATAGAAAACATATAAAGGCTCAAACATTCCTGCACACACAGTACAAATAAGCAGCATGTCTCATACACAATTAAGGTCCATATTAATTCAGAATCCTAAAGCATGGTATCTAGGTGATAACACAAAGACAGATTATTGCATAACTCAGGGAGGAAGTCTTAATCAGGCTTGCCTACTGATTTTAAGCATGCTGACAGTTAAGCATGATCACAAAGACAGTTCTGATTTTATCTTTTTTAAGTTAATTACCTAAGGCTTGCCTAAGTGCTGGATAACATGCAACAATTATTAGATTTGTTAATGACTCTAAGCTGTTTTAGCTGATAACATGTGATTCTAGGTGTGAAGATGTACAAAGACTAATTACCAGTTGCTGAGAACATGTGACTGTTCTGTGTTTAGACTAAATGCAGTTAAATAGATACGATTCTATAGCATGATATCAAATGCAGCATGATACATAATAACTTAAACAGGATTTCTAAATGCACATATAATCATAGCATTATGCACAGTTTCAGGAATAGCATAGGTGACAGATTTTAAACATTTTTTTCACCTAAAACATGATCTCTACGTGTATAGCATGATGAGACATGATTACAACTTATTTATCCTAAGACAACATTTCTAGTGAAATTTCAGAACATGGGCAGAATCACGTAATAACAACTTATTTCATTTTAATTATTTATCCTATAGGCAGGATTTCTAAGCGTGGAGATGTCGAATACACATAAATCCTAAGTGGCATGATATCTAATGCATGGCATGGTGTACCTAAACATGGCTGTGATTTCGCATTGAGAAAATAAATCTAGAGACATGGTTTCTACCCTTAATCATGCATATCACCCATCCATTTTCACTATCCGACCCCAGAGTTGTTTATAAATAATTATTACAGGCCATTGAATACGAATTACACAACTGAAATAGAAGGAAAATAAGAAGTTAACTATAGGGAGCCTACAAAATAGGCTCAAGTCTCCAAGTCCTCAATGACAGGTATTATTTCATAACCTTCTCATAATTCGGGTGTGTCAGAGTTCCCTAAGGACCTCAAGGGCTCCCGGGCAGTGCTCACACCCAGATTTCATAGCCAAAATAGAGTAAGTGCAGTGTGGAATGGCCAGCCTCTGTGTGTCAAAGTTCAGAGGGAGCTCAAGGTTCCCAAGGCAATGCTCACACAGAAGGGGCAGAACCTAGACTTTTAAGAGTACATGTGAGAGTGATTTTTTTATTTTTTAAAAGGGTTTAAGTAAGACAACAGTTTTGAAAAAGGGTAAGTAAGAAAGCAGTTTTGAGAAAGGGTAAGTAAGAAAATAGTTTTGAAGGGGGAAATTTGATTGGAATAGAAGTTCAACATCATACAAAGGACCAGGGATAGTCCAACAATCACAAACAGGGGTAATGGGATTTGAGGGACAAATACAGAGCATGTGAGGGAAAACATGTAGCAGGCAGACACACATATAGACATGCAATCAGGAGTTCCTAAGGGTTCAGAGGATTAGGGGTACAGTAAAGTACTAGGTTAGATTAACACCAAAACAACTAAGGCCATGATTAAACTGATGTACCAGTCATAGGCATGGAGATTCACGTAAGAAGCAGGTGCTAAGTATACAAAAATATGCCGGTCAAGTAAAGCCTAACTTAACATGCAGAGGGGAGTTTAAGATCCTATATACATGTTGAATACTAAGTAAAAGCAAATTAGAAACACACTGAATTACAACAGTGATAGATATGGTTTGAGGACTGAAATCTAAATTAGAACATACCAGTGAAGTGAAGAAAGAAGTAACACAAACAGGAAGCAGGAGATGCACAATAGTTAGCCTTGGCTTGCCGCCGGCTAACTTAGAATAAAAGTAACTAGAACAGAAGAGAGAGCAGAGAGTTTGTTAATTGTGAGAGAGAGAGATTTGAACAGATCAAATCCTGTGTTTGGAAAATAAGAGGCCTGGGTATATATAGTTTTGAAAACAGTAGTAGATAGGGTGCAAATCAAAGTCAGGCAACTATTAAGGGAATTAGAATCAATCAGTTTAAGAATAGTATAGGTACTTCCTTAATTAAGGGAGTTAACTCTCCAACGGTAGGAAAAGGTTACAAGTAAGGAAGGAAGCAAATAAGGAAAAATTCATACATAGTAAGCACAAAGTAGGGAATTGGGGGCAGGTTCATTACAGCACTACTGTAAGAATCAATTGATAGTAATAAAGCAAGAAATAACTAATAGTCATAAAGATTATCACTGGAAATCAATTAAGGAAAATCAATCACAGGAAATTAGGGATTCGAAATAGGAGTAGTATTGATTTAAGAATCGACATAGGTTATACAAAGTAAACACATAATAGGAGAGAGTCAGAAACCCTAGTGATTAAAACAGGTTAAAATCATACGAAATTAGGGGTTTACATAGGACAATGACATGAATCACTGAATAAGCATAATACAAACAGGAAAAGGCAAAGATTTAGAAGTATCGATAAACAATGAATAGAGATGAATCACAGATTAAGCATGGTAATAGCAACCAGAAACCCTAACAAATAATATTGGGTAATACATCACAAAATTATAGAATAATCAAGAGAATAGAGTGAACACGATAGAACAAATGAACACATCATTGTAAACAAACTCAGAGCCATAGGTGAAAGCTAAGACTTTAGGATTTTTAACAAAATAACTCAGACACAAAGGGAAAAGGCTCGAATAAAGCTTAAACATAATAAAAATCATAAGATAATACTTAAAATATGAAGGGAAATCATTTTTGAAAAGAGGTTTGCAAACCCTAGTTAGAAGGTGAAGAGTCACTTCATGAAAAATCGGAAAACCTTTTGAAAACACCAAAAATAGCTCAGAATAAGCCAAGATTTGTTATAGATCTATGAAAATCAGAGACTGATAGTTAGGGTTTCATAGAGACAATCCAAAGAGAAGGAGAACCGGCTAAAGAACCACTGGTTCTAGCCGAAAAATGAGGAAATCTTACTCGGACGACCATGAATGGCTGGAGAACGGCATGTGAGATCATGGGATGTAAGTGAACCTCCCCTGGTTCCCTTGAAAACCTCAGGAAAACATCAATCCGATATAGGAGGAGATCCATAGGGTGGGGGTGGTGGTGAGACCACCATGGTTACCGGCAAAGCAACGGCCGGAGAAGGGGCTAGGTTTAGCAGAGGGAGTCGAAGAGATGATAGGGTTGAGAGAGATGAGAGGAGAGGACGGCGGAGTTTAATGATATAATGAGAGGGGGAATGAGGGTTTGGGGTAGGTCGTTTAGGATTAATTAAGGAAAGGGGTAATCTGAGTCGTTGATCAAAATGATCAACGGCCAGGATTTAAGAGGACTTGGGCCGGGTTAGGTGGAGGTTTGGGCTTGGGTCATTTTAATTGGGTTTGGGCTGGTTTTAATAGGTTAGAATTGAAATGAAAAAAATGGCTATTTGTTAAATACCCCATAAAAAATAGATAAATAATTTATAAAAATAGCTGATGATTATATAAATATAATTGATGCTTAATAAAATTAAATTAACATGAGAAATTAGTATTTAAATATAAAATGACTAATTATTGGGCCAAAATAGTATAAAATATATGATTAGGCTATAATTGCAAAGTTATTGCAATTATAGCCAAAGAGTGCTAATCTGGCTAATTGTGAAATAATCTGATCTTACCAAGGGCAAAATTAATGTATTAAGTCAAGAGATGTCTTTAAAATCATTTGTAATGCAATTTATTATTAATTATTAGAGATAAAAATACTGGATAAATTGAAAATAAATTTGTAAAAATATGAGAAAATTATGGAAAAATACCAACTGTTATGGAAACCTGATTTGAAGGTATATATGTAAATTTAAAAAAATAATTTGAGGAAATATTGGGTATCAACAATAGCTTTGGAAGGAGAAAGGGCTTAGCCTGCTATACAATTGGGCATTTCTCAGATTGAGATATTTCTATGAAAAAATATATGCCATATAGTCAGAAACAGTAAAACTGAGTCAGACATGCTACAATGAAGTCAAGGGGTTCAACTGAACTTCATGTTTTCGGCTCAACCTTACATATGCCAAAAACTTAGCTGAACCCATTGATTTGTACAATCTAAATTTGCAAGCGCTCAACAGGAAGATAACATTAATATTTCTCCCAGTTACAGTTTATGTGAACTTTTTCATTTTCTAAGTGCCAGTTCGACTAATATTTGAAGCTAAATTGAATTACATTAACGTAATATTATAAAGTTAAAATTTAATTATTCATGTTGGGTGTGAAAATAAAGAAGCATATTGGTAGATGAAAAGATGAGGAGTCTACATATAAAGTGTAGAGATCTCTTAATCGTATGAGGCCTTTTGGAGAAAAATCGTGCAGGTTTGGCCCAAAGAGAACGATACCACACCATGTTAAGTGTATCTTTGGGGGGTTTTAGTCCAACAAATGGTACCAGAGCCAATGGTTTGACATCTATGGAGAAGGCAGAGTGTGGTGTAGGAGCCGGCTTAATGAATTTGCCCGTCTATAAGGTTTACGACGACCTTTACACGTAGCTTTAAAGATGCATACACAACCTTTGGAATTTGGTGACCGTAAACACTCATGATCATGTGGGTGAAACACAATTAATCTCCAAATTAGCCCATGAATGCTGATAGGTCATGTGGAACTTAGTTCAAGTGAGAGATTGTTGGGTGTGTGCATAAACAAAGTCTCACATGGAAAGTAGAAAGAAAAAAAATAAAAGAAAATGATTCAAGCCACAAATAACAAATCTTCATTTTTAGCTTGAATTATCTTCATGAATAAGAACAACGTCTCTTTGTCTTTCCCTCGACCCTCACAAAGGCTCTACTGAGTAATAGGCACACCAATCAAGTCTAGGCAATGCCTAAACTTGTTGGTCCTGACTACCTTGGTCATCATATCTGCTGGATTATTATGTATAGACACTTTCTCCATATTAACAAACCATTTGGACATAATGTCTCGAATAAAGTGATATCTAACTTCAATATGCTTCGTTCGCGCATGAAACATTTGATTATGTGTAAGTCTAACTGCCACAAAATACATGTGTCTTCTTTTGTGCCAGTCCAAGATCACTTATCAAGCCTTATAGCCAAATAGCTTCTATCGCTGCTTCCATAACGGTCATATACTCATACTCTATGGTAGAAAAAGCAACAACAGACTGCAATGTTTCCTTTCAATTGATGACACTACCAGAAAGAGTAAAAACATAACCTTTCAGTGATCTTCTCTTATCCAAGCCCTGCATAATCTGAATCGACATAGTCAACTATGATTTCACTCAGCTTGTCTTTGTAAAAAGTCAAGCCTACATCAACAGTACCCTTCAGGTATCTCAAGATTCACTTCAGTATTTCCTGCCAATATTTTTTACCAAGATACATCATGTTTTTACTCATAATTCAAAAGCTATATGAAAAGTACTATAAATTGTAATTTTTCTCATGTTAATATGATGAAAAATGTATTTTATATATTGATCAAAGGTTACATAATTTGAATCTCGCAAAGCAAAAAGATTCCAAGAAACTGGAACCGGGGGAATAATATCAAGTGAATTCAAAATTAGCAACAGAGTTTATTAGTTAGAAATTGTGAAAATCGGGGCCTATATTGCGTTTCTCTCATAAGTAATTCTCTTTTGTGATTTGTTTGGTAGATCTTTACTTAATTCCTCTACTCATCCTTGTTTTGTGGTTTGGTTTTAGGAAGGAAGGTGATAAGCTTATTAAATTTACTCGTGTTTGATCTCTCTAAGCACAATATTTATAATACTTTTCATTTACTATATTTTCATTTGAATAGTCCGTAAGTTGTAGTTAATTTAATTGATTGATTTCTTGGGGCTGGAAAAATTTAGGATAACAATAACTCTCATCTTTAATTGAGCGTGATCAAAGAAAAATTACTGATGATAAGCTAACACTTTCATGAGTATACTGAAGTCTTTGTTGGGGGTTGATTTTGGTGATGTCATAAATACTATTTCGCTAATTTCTTAGCCTATATATGACATCAAAATTCTGTTTATTTGATCAACTATCACCTCTTCAGCCACATATATCAACAGAGCAGATACAATTAAAAGATAATATTGAGGAGAATTTTGAGCCAATTAATTAAACATCCGACAAGATCCTCTTGATGATAAGCGCCCGACCTAGGAATAACTGCACTACTTATAACATCAAGAGTTTCACGTTTGGGGTGGAAATAAAGCAACTCTCAGAGTTAAGCATCTGTTTATCCGATTTGTCTCTACTACTTTGCTAGTATGCCAGAAGATTTAACATGGCAATGGAGATTTGACCATCACTTTTCAGCCATGAAAACTAGTCAAATACAACCTTTCGCAGTTACCTGATTGTTTACTTTGAAAATGGTAATTACAATTATATTTAGCCCCATGGTGGGCGGCAAACTCTTTACCTTGAAAATGGTAATTACAATTATATTTAATTTTATGGTTCTAAAAATACGTGATTTATTTTAATACCAATTGTTTAGGCAGTTGATGCTAAGTGAGATGTGAGAAAATGAAGTAAGAACGAAGGATAGCCAGATTATGCAAACCGAGCAGCGGAGAGACAAGGTCTCGAGGTCGGTTGGAATGCGTCCCGAGGTCGAGCTCAGGGGATCGATAATGGGAAGTGGAAAGTGATGCGACAGTATTGAAGGCCTCTTATATGCTTCTTATGATCAATGATGAGCAATGAATGAAGAACAATTAATGAATATGATAAATGAAAGACAATAAATCAATGAGACAATTGTAAAAAATGTTTGAATTAGAGGGCAGATGATGTTCTTGGCTTTTTGTATTGAGTATCATATGTTTTACAAAGTGACAAATGTCCCCTTTATATATGATGGGGGAATCCCAACATGGTACATGTGTAATTAATGGAAAGACAGATGACTGGTACAACCATTTAGTGCCACGGTACGGGCCCGTACTATTTTGTGTACTTCATCAACTTTAACCACATGCCTTCTGGAACTTTCCGTTTTCCCATAACACTCTTTCGATGCTTGCCCTGCTCGAGGAATATCGACTCCTCGGAATACTCCCTCGAGGGGTGCACCTCGGGGTTGAAATTGGGACTCTGCTCTGATACAGCCGAGGTCGAGGCTCAGAGTGCTAAAGAAGCCCGAAAATCGGCTTTGCCTGGTTCAACCGTATACACCGATTTTACTAGCTCTGTTCCAGTGTGAGCTTTAAAAAGAGAGTGGAGGCGTTAAATTGTATTAAAGTTGTATCTATGTGTCAAAGTTGTATTATAATTATGTGAAATTTGTGTTTAAGTTTTATGTTATTGTAGTTGTAATTGTTTTTGTATGAATATTATATGAACATTGTATTTATGTATCAGAATATTATTAAATTTGTGTTATAATTGTATGAAAATTGTATTTAAGTTGTATGCTAATGTAGTTGTATTCTTTTGTATGAATGTGATATAAAAATCATAAATATGTTTCCTTGTTTTGTGGGGTGAAAAGAAAAAAATCAGCCTATAGTTAACTTCTCCGAGTATGCCTTATGCCCCTAGCTGTACAATTGCTCTAACTTGCACTTTCACATTTTGTATTCCCGTGTTTAACCATCTGAGCATCCATGTTATGCATATTTTGGAGAAATGTAATTCAAACAACAAACGTTTCACCGATTCTATGTTGTATTCACACACCAGACACAGTTTGTCCTGATTAATCCCTAGGCCCCAGCTTGAATAAATAACTTGTATATATATATATTGCATGAATAATATAGCAATGTATTACCACAGTTAGTTTCTTGTATTTTGAACTTCCTTGAATTTCCTGTTTTAATTTAAATTCTGCATTCATTAGCAACAAAAGAATATGTTGTACTCAAACTTGAAAACAAGAAGACAAAAACATAATGTTCATGCAATTACATTGTTGAGCAATCAACTTCACATGTTTAGTAACATGAGCTCGATCTTGTACTAAAAATTGTGGACTTAAGATTATTTAAATCCTATAATAAATTGATTATTGTATAATCAAGAAAATAATCTACTAAAAGAACCTATTATGAAACTTATTTTCTTCATAATAATGATCTTCATGCCTTCAGTACTCTAGAGGGCTATGAACAAGATTAGCCAAAGTTGTCATGACATGTGATTGGCCTGAAATGATTCCTGTATTTGAAGGGTTTTGTCCCAATACAATACAACCACCATCATAATTCTCCATTCCTTGTGCCATAAGTTGCCATACTAAGCTTCCTGCCATGGTTCCTCCTTCTTTTTCCAAATTGTAGATATTTCTATATACACTACTCATGAATGTATCTCTTAAACTAAGATTGTATCCTTGACCTCTGCTAGATTTGCCAAATTCAGCTAGCACTAGAGGTTACTTTAGTATGGTTCTTGCATCTTCCCAATGGCTTGTTACCCACCCTCCATTCCTACCTCCAACAAGTGTTTATTGTCTAGTGACTTCACAAAACTTGCCATTTCTTGAACCCAAGCCTGGAGTAATATGAGTTAAAGAAGTCAACATTTTACAACTAAAAGGTTAGTCATTGATATTTCTAAAAATTCAATTAGTTTGGAAATGAATTAAAAGGCATTATTTGAGTCTTACATTAACAGTTTTTCCAGAATAGTCAGCTTGGTCGCGTGGCTCATTAATGAGTTCCCATGCCATGATGGTTGGATCATCTTTGTAAGCAACTCTAGTAATTGTATTGAACCTTGTAACAATATTCTGTAGAAATTTTACAAGAACATAAATTCATATATTAACCACCTTATAACAACTTCGTTAATTTTACTTAATAAATGAAGTATTATGTAGGTAAAAGAAAAAGATTGCATGAACATCAAACAATTGCTATTTATGTGAAAAAGCTTCACACGTTGTTATCCCATACTTTGATGTGGTTCTTGTAATAAATTTTGAGCATAGGATGAGTATAGAAATCATCATCGCCATTAATCTGAGCCCCTGCATTTCGTGCCCATTGAGCATATTGAGTTTTTCCTCCAAAGTCGTTACAGTTATTTACAAAGCTCAAGATTAAGCGAACACCATACTTTTTAGCTTCCGAGATCACAAAATCCAAACCCTAAATACATAATTAATACACAATAATAACCCTAAGATTAGACACCATTAAAATAACTATCTAACAATTGACACATTTCATGCATGTTACTTTGACAAGTAAATCAGAAAATATTTATTTAAGGAGTTTAACTTGTATTCCTTTCACGGTGGAAAGAATTTTTAATAGTACAATTTAACTAGCTAGTTATAGTAGGGGGTTACTCTATTTTTTGGATTAACATATATTAGATTTGATAGGTAGAATTATTTGTCGTCATAAGCCACTTAACCTTATAATCTTAAAACTCTTTTAGCGCAGGACATAAACATTTACCTGAAAAACCCGCTCATCGTAAACGCCAGGTGATATTTGTAATGCTTTGTCACCTCCATCACTAAAAGCCTACATGCGACAAATAGAAAGACCAGCAGCAGATGCATCTTCAAAAACCTCAGTAACTTTATACCTCTCACTTGGTTCAGCAGCAACATGCATCAACCAATACGAGTTGAAACCATTGAATAGAAATGGGGATCCATTGAGTTCAAAATGGGCACCCTTAACTGCTATAAACCCTACATTAGCATTTCTTGGAACCCTAGCTTCACATGTGAGAGCTAAAAATAAGAGAAAGAGCCCAGAAATAGAGCAAGTTCTTGTAAATGACATTTTGTAGTTTAATTTCTATACTGAATGAAAGAGATGTGATATTCTAGAGGTCACCTTCCTGTTGGCTTTTATAATGAGTTAAAGATAAGAAAATTTACTAAAAATAGCAAAACTTGCAGGAACTAAAAAAAACTTTCCTAGTGCATGCATGGAAATTGAAATTTGGTAATTAAGTTAACCTGAAAATATATTTTATTTATGAAAGTTATCATGGGATGTTAATAGAAGAGGAAGGCATCTATTTGGTTAAAGCAAAAAAGACATGTCTGTTGAAAGAATTATAACGACAAATTATGGGAAAAAGAAAAACGATAAAGAAAAGGAAAAGGTGGAAGCTAGTGGTGTAATATGGGGTGATGTATTGCATCCAATAGTTTGTTTTAGTTTAAGGTTTGAGCTAAATTTGATGATGAAATATATTATATATGGAAACGTGTGGTCAACTGATTGTACAATTGGGTTTGTACATTTACTTCCACAGATCTACCACTTTCACAAATCTCTCTCACCTCTCTCCTTCTTTATTTCTTTTTTCTGCCCGACTTCTTCTTCTTTGGATCTCTGTGATTTTCTTCTCCTTTTTTTTTCTTCAAGGAATTCAATAATAGATTTGATGTCGCCGCTTATCACTATTGAACCAATCGTTATTCGTTGCCCCGCCTGCCATTGGAAGCCATCAAAAGCTTCAAGACTTTGTATTGAATTCGATTTTTTAAAATTATTATTTATTTTGATTGAGTGTTGTTGCAAACGACCGAAAATATTCTTTGAAGTTTATATCTCAATTTAAAGGGTGTTTGCTGAAGATTAGAATTAATTATAGATGAATAATTGAAACTCGAAGATAAAGATGTATTAAAGTTGTATATAAATTATATTTAAGTTGTATTATGTTGTAATTATATTTTTTATTTGGATGTTGTATGAAAGTTTGAAATTAGTTGTATAATGTATAAATCGTTGTATAAAATTTCTATTTAAGTTATAAATACTTTTTTTTTACATAAAGTTGTTGATATGTATCAAAATTGTATTAAGAGAGGATGTATTGATTGGAATTTCAGAAAAGAAGAAGAACACACCACATATAAAATGTATACAAATCATATATAAAATACACATAAGACACTTATATAAAAAATTTATGAAAATTATATTTAAGTTGTATTGTCACGACCCAAATTTTCCTCTGTTGGGTATCGTGATGGCACCTAGTCTTAGGGACTAGGTAAGCCTAACATTTCCACTGAACAACAACAATAATAAAGGAATTATAACAGTCTCGATATAGAAACCTTGACAGAGTTTACAATTTTCCCAAAACCTGGTAAATACAAGTCATAAGCTCTACGACATCTTTCAACTGAATCTAAATACAACTGTTTAGAAATAATAAGTACAGTTGACATAAACAGGAAGGTGACTCTGAAGCCTGCGAACACAGCATCAGGTTTACCTTGAGTCTCCTCATCAACGGATCCATGCAGCTAACAACAACAATAACCTGGATCTGCATACAAAAATGCGCCAAAGTGTAGTATGAGCACACCACAACGGTGCCCAGTAAGTATCAAGACTAACCTCGGTAAAGTAGTGACGATGACTAGTCAAAACACCACTGGTGTAATAAGTAAAAAGACATAAATGTACCAATGACCAAAAAAAAATATCTATCTAAAGATTTTCGATATAATTAACGGTACGATCGAATAATATGGAAGAAAATTAAATAATTACGATCAACGGACATCATAATAAAAATACGCAAAGAGAATGGAAAGGATGCAAGTCAAATGTCGGGAATCACAACCCAATAAAACACTAGCAACTCAGCACTGCATCAATTTATTCACGCAGGCTTTAGCCAATAAACTCAATAAAACTTGTCAAACCTTCGAGTGAAAACCTTTAAAGGTGAGTTTATTTTGAAAGCTTTAAAGATATAATCATTTCGGAATAGAGAAATTTCTTCTTTGAAACATACTTTCTCTCAATGTATATTTATATATTTTTATAAAGAGGAATCTTTAAAATATAGTCTCTTCAAAATACGTGGTGTTCAAATAAAATTTCCCAAATACTGCTCTTTCAAATATCATTTTTCTGCAAGACAAATACTTTTCAAATATATTTTCGAAATAGAAGTCCTTCAGACATAACTTTTCCTGGAGATAATTGCTTTTCAGCTATACTTATTAACACACACACACACACACACACACACACACACACACACACACACATATATA